>ML788243.1:7508-25631 GCA_009831015.1 Picea engelmannii
GTATTGGCTATCTATAATAAGGAAGTTTTACTAGGTTTTCTCCCCCATGAGGGTTTCCCAGGATAAATGATGTGTCTCTTGTGATTTTGTATTTCTCAGTGATCCTATATTATGCTATTGTTATATATTGAAATGAAAAGAACTCTAATAATATCTTAAACCTTAACATGGTATCAAAGCTAAGCTGAAGAGAGCATCTTTCATAAGAGAAAGTGAAAAATGTCACTGTTGTCATACATGCAAATAAGGGCTTTTTGTTGATGAAGTATTTTATCCCTAAAACCATCTAGAAAAATGATCCCTTCCTCAAGTATCACTTTGACATCCTCAGCGCAACTTTTCAGTGGCTATATATCCCAGAAAGTGAAACCCTAGTTTCACAAAGTACCAGAAGTACCAGAAAACTAGAGTACCAGAAGTACCAGAGATACCAAAAAACTAGAAGCACCAATCCAAAAATCCACAGATCAAGTTTGGAGGGGTAAAATTTGGATTTTCTCAGATCCAAACACACCAGGATACTCGCCTCAACCAAGTGCACCTCTTGGTAAGTTCATAATTTGATTTTGAGTATTTTCATTTTTGGACATTTTCCTAGCTCTAGGTAAAAGATGTTTGCAAACACTAATCTTGTTGACAAGCCAGAAGGTGTAGAAAACTTTCATTCCTGGAAGTATAGGATCAATCTCATTTTTGAAGAGAATGACCTAGCAAGATTCGTCAAATAAGAAGAGTCGGAACCTGACGATGATGCAGAAAAAGCAAAGCATCAAAAGGAAACGATGAGGGCCAAAAGAATCATTGTAGATTCAATCAAAGATCATTTGATCCCTTATGTTTCATCAAAGAAGACTCCAAAAGAAATGTTTGATGCCCTAAGAAAAATGTATGAAGGAAATAACATAAACCAGAAGATGAATCTAAGAACTCATCTCAAGAATACAAGGATGTTGAAAGGAGAATCAATCCAAGAATATTTCTCCAGAATATCTCAATTCAAAGAAAATCTAGAAGAAATTGGAGATACTATAGACGAATATGAACTTATAATGATGCCCCTAAATTTTCTTACAATACCTTGGGATGCATTCATCCAAACGATTTGTGCTAGAATGGAGAAACTAAAGTTTGACGGTCTATGCGAAGAATGCATTCAAAAAGAAACAAGAGTAGCTAACCGAGAGGCTTTACTAGCAAGAGATGAAGATCAAGCCCTAGCTACTCACACCAAAGGAGGAAGAAATAAATATTACTTCCAGAAATAAACTCATAAAGAGTCTCACCCCCAAAACAAATTCATTCATAATGAATCTCATCCAAAGAGATTCCAGAAGAAAGGACAACAAAAGGAAAGAGATTACTCATCTGTCCAATGCTATCATTGTGACAATATGGGACATATTGCAAGATATTGTCCAGCAAGACGAGAAGAATACAAGAGGAAAAATAAGAGGCACCATGCCCATGCAGTTGAATATGAAGAGCCACTCGCAAAGATGTTAAGAGAACAAATTAAAGACTATTTATTAATCTTGGCCCTCTCAGGATCGGTAACACCTGGAGATGACACTTGGCTCATTGATAGTGGTGCCTCCAACCACATGATAGGACAAAGAGATATTTCTCTTACATTTCAGAAAAGAATTTTTCTCAGAAAGTGACACTTGGAGATGATTATCAATATCCCATCAAGGGAGTGGGAGAATCAAGCTACAAACTTAATTCAGGGAATTCAATGAAGATGAAGGACATACTCTATGTACCAGGTTTGACAAAGAACCTACTCTCCATATCAGCTTTAGAAAAGAAAGGCTTCAGATTTTCCTGTATACATGGAGAAGTTCTTATGTGGGCTAAAGGAGAAACCTTAAAATAAGCAATCACCATTAGAAAAGAAGAAGGTGGCTTGTATAAGCTAAAGGGTCACTCAGAATATGCCATGAACCACACCATTGAGAATCCATGTGAACTTTGGCATAAAACATTATCCCACATCAACTACAAGTTGCTATCAAATGTATGCAAAGCAGTCACAGGTATATTGGATCTCAAGGTTGACCATGAAGGCGTGTGCAATGGATGTGCATAAGGGAAGAACATCAAGAACCCTTTTCCAAAGAGAGACAACAAAGAAGAAGGAGTCCTAGAACTCATTCATTCATAGGTGTGTGGTCCAATTCCATCATCCTCCATCAGTGGGTATGTATACTATGTATCTTTTATTGATGATTATCCTCGTAAGACCTGGGTGTACTTTTTGAAATCAAAAGATGAAGTGTTCAGTAAATTCAAGGAATTCAAAGCCTTGATAGAGAAACTTTCCGAAAGAAAGATCAAGATACTCAAGTCAGATAATGGAGGAGAATACACCTCAAAAGAGTTTGTGAACTTCTGCAAAAATGTTGGGATCAAGAGGGAGCTCACCACTCCCTACAATCCTCAACAAATCTGTGTAGAGGAAAGAAAGAATAGAACGATAATGGAAGCAGTGAAGACCATGATCCATGATCAAGATCTTCCTATGTGCTTATGGGTAGAAGCAACAATGATAGTCGTATATGTGCAAAACCGATTGTCCCATAGTGCACTTGGGTTCAAGACCCTAAAAGAGATGTTCACCGAAAAGAAGCCAGAGGTAATCTGTCTCAAAATATTTGGCTGCCCAATATTTATACATATTCCAAAAGAGAAGAGAAAAAAGTTGGAACCCTCAGGAAAGAAGGGAAAATTTGTGGGATACTGTGAGGTCTCCAAGGTCTTCAATATTTATATACCAGGTCACCATCACATTGAGATCATTAGGGATGTGACCTTTGATGATGCAGTGCTCAAGAAATCAAGAAGATTGTAGCTTGAAGAAGTATATGAAAAGAAACCCGTAATCCCCAAAGTTGTAGAATTAGTGAGGGAGGTTCGCAGATCTATAGAACTAGTGAGGGAAGTCATAAATTCCCTTGATGAGGAAATTCTAGAAGATCATGACATAGTAGAATTTCAAGAACCTCCTCAAATGACAATCTCCCATAAGAGAAAGATAACTTGGGCTAGAGAGCTTATTCAAGATGGAGAGAAGTATGGTGTTCCTGAAGGAACCATGAGACAGGTGAGGAGACCTAAGCCATTATCCAGTTATATGGCTTTGATGTGTGATCTCCTAGAGAAGGAGCCTACCTTCTATGAAGAATCCATTCAGAAGAAAGAATGGGCAGATTCCACGATAGAGGAATACCAATCCATAATAAATAATAATGTATGGGAAATAGTTTCCAGACCGAAGAGTAAGGATGTGGTATCTTCCAAATGGCTCTTCAAAATAAAACATTTTGTTGATGGAAGTATTGAGAAGTATAAAGAAAGATTTGTCGCTCATGGATTTTATCAAAAGGAAGGCATTGACTATGAAGAGACATTGTCTCTTGTAGCCAGATACACTTCGATCAGAACCATCATAGCCCTTGCAACTAACATGAAGTGGAAGCTGCACCAGATGGACATAAAGACAACTTTCCTAAACAATGTCCTTGAAGAAGAAGTGTATATAGAGAAACCTCAAGGATTTGAAGTTGAATACATGGAGTCTCATGTCTGCAAGCTAAATAGTTCTCTGTACGGATTGAAGTAAGATCCTAGAGATTTGTATGTCAGGATATACAATTTTCTTACGAGCTCGGGCTTTACCAAGAGTAAAGAAGATTCTAACCTCTACTTCAAGGTTATGAACGATGATATGGTAATATTATTGATGTATGTGGATGAATTATTCTTAACTGAAGAATAAAATATCATCACCGAATGTAAGAAGAGGCTCGATTCAGAATTTGAGATGAAATACCTTGACCTAATGAATTATTTCTTAGGTCTTTAGGTATGGTATAGCCCAGAGAGAATCTTCCTTAACCAAGGGAAGTATGCAATCGAAATCCTGAAGAGATTCGACATGTTTGAGTGAAAGTCCATGAATACACCCATGGAATTGAAGCTGAAGCTAATGGTTGACACTTCATGAGAATTGATTGATGCCACATTGTATAGACAGATCATTGGGTCATTGATGTACCTGATGAACACCATACCATATATCTATTTTTCCATGAACACCTTGAGTCAGTTTTTGGTACAGCCTAGACATGCTCACCTGATTGTTTCAAAACATGTGATTAGGTACCTGAAGGGTACATTAGATTGTGGTATCAACTATGATGGAGATTACAATTTCACACTCAGTGGATACACTAATTTAGATTAGGCTGGAAGTGTCTCTAACATTAAGAGAACTTTAGGATGTTATTTCAGTTTGGGATCAACCATGATCTCATGGAAGAGTAGGAAGCAATACATCATTGCTCATAGTACAACGAAAGAAGAATACATTGTTGCGTGTTCTTCCAGCTGTGAATCTATATGGCTTCATAAGTTATTGACTGGTCTATTTGACCTAGAGATGGAAGCAACCACGATCCTATTGAAAACCAGAGCTGCATAAAGATGATAGAGAATCATGTATTCCATGACAAGTCGAAGCACATAGAGATCCGATATCATTACATCTGTGACATGGTGCTGAGAGGAGCCATAAAGCTCCAGTACATTAGCACAAATGAATAGGTTTATGATGTGTTGACCAAGCTTCTATCTCGTGTAAAGTTTGATCACTTTCAAGATAAGATTGGTATAGTCCGAAAGGACCTTCCTCAAAAGGGGGAGTAGTTTTGGGATGAGATATATCTAGTACTTTGGTTCCAAGATTAACCGTTGTGATGTAAATCCAGTCTAGTTGTTGTGTTGAGATGTGCCTAGTGTTGTTCTTCCATCTTAACCACTGTGACGTAAAGCCAGTCTAATTGTTGCGTTGAGATGTGCCTAGTATTGTGCTTCCAGCTTGATTGTTGTGATGTAAATCTAGTCTGGTACCTTGCTTCCAGCTTTATAGCTGTGATGAAAAGCAAGATGAGTACTATGCTTCCAGCTTGATAGCTATGACGTAAATCCAATCTAGTATTGTGCTTCCATCTTGATTGTTGTGACAAAAATAAATATGAGTATTGTGCTTCCAGCTTGATAGCTGTGACATAAATCCATTCCAGCGGTGTGCTTCCAACTTGAGTGTTGTGATGAAAAGCAAGAAGAGTATTGTGCTTCTAGCTTGATAGCTATGACGTAAAACCAATCTAGTATTGTGATTCCATCTTAATTGTTTTGTAGTGTGCCAGCCTCGTGCTGTGATGATGATGTATTAGTTTTATACTAATCCATATTGATGCAGATGATGATTTCATTCCACTGAGAATGATGATGCTTTCGATGAGAAAAACATTCGATGATTTATAGATACACCAGTCAGTGTTCCAAGATGATATTGATGATGCTCTCCTCTAACCCACCTAATGTTGTTGATGATGTTGTCCTCTCTCTTACCTGATGTTGTTATAGAATACCCTTCTTGTTAAGGGGGAGTGTTGAAATAATGTAACTGTAAAGTGTATTATAATTATTATTGTGGTATTATTCATTAGATCAATCCCCTATTGTGGAATGATCATGTTAGCTATTGTAAAAGACCAAATCCCCTTTTGCAGATTGGTTAAAGTATAATTGTCATAGGAAGAATAAGAATTCGGCCCCAAAATATATTAAAGAGCCCCAAAATATATTAAAGCTGGTTATAACCACCCAAAAGAAGAAGTCGACCCTGCCAATGAAGAGAAACTTCCACATGTGCCAGAATTGTATAAATAAGTAGGCTAGCGCATCACTTAGACACACATTCACGTGTTCATTGAGAGACAAGTTTTAGAGTTGCAGTTGGAGAAGAGAGAGAGAGAGAGAGAGAGAGAGAGAGAGAGAGAGAGAGAGAGAGAGAGAGAGAGAGAGAGAGGCACATTCTTGGGAGAGGACTTTCTGTATTTGTTGGAGTTATCTCTTGGCATTGTATTGGCTATCTATAATAAGGAAATTTTGCTGGGTTTTCTCCCCCATGAGGGTTTCCTAGGATAAATTATGTGTCTCTTGTGATTATGTATTTCTCAATGATCCTATCTTATGCTATTGTTATCTATTGAAATGCAAAGAAATCTAATAATAGCTTAAACCTTAACATGATGAGTTGTTAACTAAATTCTCCATTATTACCAAATCCATTGTATTATTTTTCCCTCGTACTGTCAATCTATTGTGATTTCCAGTGGATTTTACCATTTAAGACTATATGACACTTTTATGACCTCTCACTCCCACTTCATAACCATTGTTTTTGTGCTTTAATGCTTTTAATGGCCTTGCCATTTCCAAATTGTGCACTATTTCTTTGTTTTTTTTATCTATATGCTTTGCAGTATGCCCCATCTTTGTATTGTCTCCTATATTGACACAATCCTATTTTGATGTGTGATGACCATTCCTTTTGCGCAAGTTCTTATTCCTTGGTACTCAAACACTCTTTTTCTCTTTACTATCTCTACCTTTTATTTGATTTTCTTCCTTTTTATACTTTTTGTTTGTTTTTCCTTGTTTTTATTGCTAATATGGTACAAATGCTATAATAGATGTGTGTTGGGGCAACCCAGATTAATATGAAAACTATCAACCATTTCTATAGAGTTTTATCTGACTTCCATTCACCATTCCTTCAAAGAATTACCCATTCAAAGTTTCCAACAACACATCGCCTGTCTTTGTTACTTGTTCAATCACACAGGGTCCTAACCAGTGCATTATAAACTTTCCTAGATGTTGCATAAACTTGTTTTCATAGAGTAGTACCAGATCTCCTACCTGAAACTTCTTCTATTTAATGTGTCAATCATGCCAAGCCTTCTCTCTTACTTTCTGAACTTGCGGAAAAATGATATTCCTCAAGTTGTAATAGTTGTGCTAATATCTCCTTAATCGAGGTGGATATTGGTGGCCACCCACCTATTCCACTGACTCAAAAAATAGTTTTCCATCTTGGCAGATGTTCGACAGTTTTTTGGGTTTCAAACTTCTGGGGTCGTTTTGAGGCCCTAAATGACGTTTTTTGGGGATTTCGAGCCCATGACACTACTAAAATCACTGGCTCATGCCAATTGAAAATTGTTCTTATCAGTTATACCTTTCCAATGGTGTATCGAGCACCCCAAATGGAGATCATATGAAAATGTTACGCCCCAGAGAAGTTGACGTATCAACTACCCCGATCGGGGCCCACAAACCTTTTGGATTTTCATCTTTTGGGGTTAGGGTTTTAGATTTTACTTATGTTAAAAATCCCTTCAGAGTCTCATTCTAACAATCATATTCTTGAGAATGTGATTATCTGGCACATCTCTTCTCAAAGATAAGATGCCACCATTCTAACGAGTCTTTCACTCTGTATCTTTACAGTTTTTGTACATTTTACTGATTAATAGAAATTGTATGTTATTGTATCTCCCTATTTATGGTTGCATCTCTGATATATTTTTTTATATTATTGGATATCTGAGATATCTCTATACATTTATTTATTATATATCCACTCTCATTTCATGACGAAAATAATCCAGACCAGTGGTATCAGTGCAAGCTTCTCTTGATCATTTTTCAGTGCATGTCCCCGACGAGATCTGAGTATAGCAAGTTGGGTATTGAGCTTGTCTCTCTTGAGTAAAATTGCTCTCACACACCCAACAAACCCTCAATGGTGGAAGAAAACAAAAATGACAGAGCAAAAGATTCTATAAATTTGTTTCTTAAGAAAGCTCTTACGCGACAGAGGAACATAATGATGGAGAATATTTCCCACATCCTTCAACACCTTCTAACAACAAAAAAAACATATTCATCAAGCAACCATTTTGGAAGAACCTCTCCTTTCAAATTACAATTCAATTTTTATATTCCCGTATTTGAAGGCCAGATAGATGCAGATGCTCGAGAAAAATGGTTAAATCTGTTAGAAGGTTATTTCTTTGTTCACAATTTTTCTAATAGGGATAAGATCACCTTCACACTCCTTACGGATCTCCCCCATGTCAAACATTGGTGGGAAAATTACTAGGAGAAAATTTCCACATAGGAGTCTAGAATATATGGGGCCGAGCCCATTTGGGATTTTTTTGTGGATGGGATCAAGGAAGAATATTACCCTATTGGTAACTATCACGACCAATACATGAGATTGATCATCATATGGCAAGAGAGGGGCCAAATAGTGCCAAAGTTCACAAATACTTTCCCTACCTTGCATACCAAGCTAGTTATCAAATACTATGAGTTACATTCGGTTCTGAGATACCTTGGGTCTCTACACAGATACATCCAAAATGAAATGGATTTTCTGAACATCTCATCACTGGGTGTTTCTTACCGATATGTTGTTAAAATGGAGAAGAAATTTAAGAACCAGAACAAGCGAGAGTTTGGGTCTACAAATCCAAGAAAACCAAAGTATGGTAAATACGACCATAATAACCAGCCTTTACAAAACCAGTCCAAGACACATGAAAAGAAGGGTAACAGAAAGATGAAGAAGGACACTAGAAAATGGTGCGATTTCCAGAAAATCCCTTGGCACAACATTGATTAATGTCGCTCAAAACAGTCATTGGTGGCCTAGATCAAATACAAGGAGTCAAATCTTGATTCAGAATTTGATTAAGGTAATACTAGTAGAAGACATATCATTGACGCATAGCCCATTACTATTATCGTATTCGTAGAAATTCAACCAGAAGAACCAATAGATTCTTAAGAGGGGGAGTGCATTTTTCATTCAAAAGTGTGTGTGAAGGGGAACCTGCTACATTTTATTATTGATAACATAAGCCAGAAGAACCTCATCTCAGCAGAGGTCATCAAATATTTGGGATTTCCAACTACACCACACCCGCAACCATACAAGCTTGGGTGGCTTCACTGAGGATGAGATCTCCATGTCAGCCAATAGTGTCATCTGTCCTATGGCATCTATCCCTTAAAGGATTAGGTATTATGTGATGTTTCCCCAATGGATGTCTATGATTTTCTCTTGGTCCAACCATATATGTGGAAGCACCATGCTATCTACGAGTCTCTACCCCGTAGTTTTAATGTTACTCTAGGGAGTCATCTCTACAATATACTAGAGGTAGTTCTGACTATTGTCCCACCTAAACAGTACCGCAAGGTAGTATCTCATACTACAAAATTTAGCTTCTTCGTAGTCTATTCAAAAGGTGAACAAATGAACACTGCAACCATTGTAGGCTCAACCCATGCACCTTCTGTCCGACAGAAGCAAGTCGATAAGATTGAAAAAAAGTGCAAGGATTCCTTATGCACACATTCATATCATGTATCTAGACTGGTTAAAAATGTCCAACCCTTCAAACCACAAGTTTGTGATAGCCTTCAAAAAACTAAGCAATGCAACTTCTCCAACAAGGCAAACAACTCACCAAGATTCAGATTCAACAAACACTTCCCCCTCTCCCCTGGGAACGAAAGGCAATGGATATCATTTCTTCCTAAGGAGGAAGGATTGATCCATGTGGATATTGGTGGCCATCCACCTATTCCACTGACTCGAAAAATAATTTTCTACCTTGGCAGTGTTTCGATAGTTTTTGGGTTCCAAACTTCTGGGGCCGTTTAGAGGTCCTAAAGGACGTTTTTTTGGGATTTGGGGCCAAGGTGACTGCTAAAAGAATTGTTTTGGGCTATTACATTCTTCTCAGTTAGACCTTTCCAACAGTTTATCGAGTGCCCCAAAAGAAGATCGTGTGCAAAAGTTACGCCCCCAGGAAGTTGACGTATCAACCACCCCCATCGGGGCCCGCAAACCTTTTGGATTTCCATCTTCCGAGGTTAGGGTTTTATATTTTCCTTATGTTAAAAAGGCCTTGAGAGCCTCATTATAAAAATAATATTCTTGTGAATGTGAGTATCCAACACATCTCTTCTTAGAGATAAGCTTCCACCATTCTAGTGAGTCTTTCACTTTGTATTTTTACAGTCTTTGTACATTTCGCTCATTAATAGAAATTGTGTATTAATGTATCTCTGTGTTTATGGTTGCATCTATGATATATTTTTGTTTTATTATTATATATATGAGATATCTCTGTACATTTATTTATTATATCTCCACTCTCATTTAATGCCGAAAATAATCCAGATGACTCCTCTATTGTGCCAATGTCTGATAGCCCAATGATTGTTGCAATTCCTAGGCTAGGCAGAATAAACTCCATAGGAATTACTGCTTCTTTCCTATAGCCGAATTGAAAGGTGTCTTCCCTATAAAATTTTTAGTTGTCATTCTATAAGCCCATAACACTGCAGGAACTCTTAAGTCTCAATCGTCTCTCCCTACATTGAAAATTTTGGTCAAGGAATTCTCCAAGCTTTTATTAAAATCTTCCATTGTTCCATTGGCATGAGGATGATCAAGGTTAATCTTATGATGATGGATTTGGAACTCCTCCTTCAATGCTGCAGTTGTTTTGTTCATAAATTGTGTACCTTCATCACTAAGTAATAGGAGCAGACATCCAAACCTTGTGACTGCATTCTCTAACATAAACCATGCAACAACCTTCACAATGTAGTATGTAATGAGTGTTGCTTCAGACCACCTTGTAAAATACTCAATCACAATGATTGTGTACCATTCCCTTGATCTTATTTATTGTGGGTTGATTGGCCCCACAAAGTATATGGACATTTTATTAAATGATTGCAATGTAACCTATGGATTCAAAGGAATTTTGTCCCTCCTACATGGCTTTCCCATGCGTTGGAATACATCACATGAGTGAGAGTACTCCTTCACATATTTGATAAGTGTAAGCCACCAAATACCTGTGCACAAAATATTTTGTGCAGTTTCTCTCCCTACATAATTTCGTCTGTAATCCCACCATGTGCTTCTTCAAGTATCATTGGTCTCTCTTGTTCCAACACACAACATCTCATTATTCCATCTGCACCCAACTTGTATAAATTCCCTACAATCAACTGATAATCTATTTCTTTCACTACTAGTTGTTCTTTTGCACTATTGTCATCTTAGATGGAGCCATACATATACTTAGAAACCGTACGATGTATGAGAAGTAATCATACACCATATTTACTACAAATAGTTATGCATCGTGGAAGTTATTATCTACATTGACTGCATATTCACCTGACAATATGTGCGATAGATGATTTGGTCCTGCATTCAACTTCCCCAGTTTCACTACAATCTCAAAGTCTTATTCCTGAAATAATAATAGCCATATGCATATTCTTACCCCCAACACTTGCTTGTTGACTAAGTATTTTAATGTATAATGGTATGCATACATATTAAAGTGAGACCCCAATAAATAATGTTTGAACTTCTATAGCACACATACCATTTCCAATCTTTCTCGTTCTAGGGTAGTATAATTCTTCTCTATTATAAACAACTTCCTAGTAGCAAAATCAATTGGGTGATATATGTCTCCTTCCCATGGTTGGGATAGTAATACACCCAATACTATGGAAAATGCATCTACATGTACATGGAACTCTTTGTTCCAATCCAGAAAGGTCAAAATCAACACGGTTACCAGTTTCTATTTCAAGGTTTTCAAACCCTTATGACAATCCTCGTTCCATTGAAACTTTGCTTCGTAATTCAGTAAATTTTCCATTGGTGATGTGATATGTGCATATCCATTGATAAATTTCCTATAATAACTTGTACAACCCAATGTTTCCCTCATTTTTCTAACTAATGTAGGATGTTATATGATGTAGACCCCGCCTTCTCTCCTCGGGGTTGCTTGACCTCTCGATCAAGGATCATTAATTATTCTTGAGCTGGATAAGATCCTCGAGATCTTCCTATTGTAAAACCAAAAAAACAAGCCCTGTTATCACCCTCAGGGCTTTCATGGTCACGATCTAATCATTATCGACCTGTCCATCGATTGACGACTCACAGAAATTGCGAGCTTCCAACGTACTCACTCTTTATCGGAGAGCCTTGTCCCCACAATCGACAAAGTAATCTCCCAACATCCTTTAAATCATGGTCGTTGATCCCTTGTCTCGACAATATAAATGACCCTAGCAACTTACGGGATGAAAACTATCTTGCTCGCTAAATTTTCCTCCACTCCCTACAATGATTCCTCACCATCAATTGTCCATTCTAAGATCGACAGTCAAGATCCACTTCGAGACTCTGCACTTCGGGAGCCTCAACTTTCCCCACACTCTCTTTCTCCCTGAGTTATTTCACCTGGATTTCACGATCTGTTGACATGCATCTCCCGCAGATCAACGACTATGGTTAACTCCTGCTCTTCAGGTTTCCAGAGTTTCAACTGTCAAAACTTGCTTCCTCTCGAGGTACTTCCACCTAAAGTACAAGATATGTTGACGTGTGTCCCTCTGGATCTAATGGATACTATCCACTTTGACTCTTCAGGCTTCGATACTTTCAACTCTTTACACATGGAATCCTCCAAAGTAAAATTTCCTGAAATCTCAGATTCGTTGCCACGCACCCCTCTAGATGATGGACAATCCATGGTATCTTCAGGACTTAGATGAATATTCACTCCTATGAGTATGTAGAGACTTAAAACTCATGATTTTTTTCCCAAATCCAATGGTCTGGAATGCTCCTATTCCTTCCTGGATGGATCTTAGTCGATGACTCATGAAAGCTTCATAGCTTCTCTTCCTTCAAATATTTCTCCACACTATCTCTCTTGAGCTTCACTTCTCGAACCCTTTGATCCCTGTTGATAGGCATAATTTAGACACCGTCAATTGGAAGGTTAGATATAGACCGAGGTTTTCTAATTAACCCAAGTCGTTTGGTATGATCCGACCTGACGTGATTAATGGCTCTGTTATCCAACTAAAGTCCTAAAAATAGTAAAATAAATAAACTAATCTAAAGCTATGATTCTAAAAAATGATATATTACTTACTAATGTTTATTAAAAAGAAACGTGAATATACAAATGATTATAAACAATCTATATACAGTTTACAACGCTTACTTGAAATCTTACAAAAATGAATGCTCATAATAATGTTTCAAAATAAGATAAAGTAAAAACATAAATATTTTTGTTTTTTTTAATGTTTAAATATTTCAAACTAATAAATACTAAGCAAATACAATTGAAACAATGACACAAAAACATTCAAAGCTAATTAATGCAATCATTGTCTCATTCATATATAAATGAATCTGAATAAAAGAAAGAAATTCACCTACTAACCTCGCATTGATCAACAGTACTAAGCTAAGTTCATCTCTATGTATTGTATGACCTCCTCTTAACCTATGTCAAGTGTAAACCTATGACAAAATAAATCATAATACTTCTTGAAGAAATTCAAGGATGTGTTTCATATTCTGGAGCGAGTTTATAACAGCATAAAGACAAATAAGTATATATCTTATGACCTTGAAATGTCCAATAACTCAAAATGAAAGAAATTCCAATTCTCAGGAATGGTGTTACCATCTATCTAGCATTAGATGTAAACTCAAAATACTTGAATACATGATCACTCACAGATATAAACTAAACCAAAAGATAATGAACAACATAAATAAAAGCATGATATAAAATATTATGTGCAAAACTAAATAAAGATAATTAGACACAGATAACATTTCACATCAAGAAATTACATGAGAAGACAATGAAAAAACACTGCAAAGTCTACACAGGATGAAAGACAAAGAGTAAACTACTTTCTCATATAGTTTCAACAAAATATGTTCATCATATGGTCCAGGAAGAACTTTTGGGATAATAGACTCTTAAAGACTGAAAACATTAATATATAAATGATATCAATTAACCTTGTATTGATAAAACAGAGTAAAACTAATTTAAATCAATGCATAATCAATTATTCAAAGAATATGAAGATATTATAATGAAAATAAAACCGTTTTACTCACAGGACAAAAGCCATTAAGCAACCTAAAATTCTCTATTTTTCTTTGAAAATATTTGTCCATTCTCCCAAAGATTCCAACCATCCATTACTACATTTGAAAAGAAAAAAGTTTACAAAAGAAATAATATACAAAAGAGAAAGGATGAAAATCCTCCTCTCAATTTATTGGATCCTCTTGGCTCTAAACTAATAATTGGGCATCACTAATAATTTTCTCCACCTGAAATTTTCCTCCTAAAGAGACACAAATATCTCTCAGATCATGCATTTGTTTAGGAAAATGCCCTAGCATAAGCTAAATGGGTCCATTCTGGAGATGGGTTTTCAACCATTTCTTCAAATTTCTTACAGTTTCGCTGAAACAAGTCCCGCAAAATCGTCTATCTGTTCTTGAACGCATTTCCAAATCTTATCTTTTGTTGTTCATAATTTATTTGTAACAATCCAATCTTATTTTGGATCAATTATCTTGAACATATTTAGATAATAAAATCAAGTCATGATTAGATCCGTACAAAATAATTGATAATAGAAACTTGTGAAACAAAAAAAATCTAAATTAATAACCTAAAAATTGTGAATAAAATAAAATCGAGAACAATAAAATTAAAATGAATTAAAACTAACTATAAGTTCTAAACAAATATTGTTTATATTTTCCTTTCAAATATGATCTTAAAATTCTAGAAGCTTCAAGTTGATGGAGAGGTGAAAATTATTAATTTTGGGTTTTCACAAAATCAAACAAATGATAGATAATTCTTTTTTCTACTATTTTTATTTTTATTTTGAAATGAGATGCAAGAGAACAAAATAATTTAATTAATTAACCTACTAAATGATTTTGTGAAAAATGTTTGTTAATGAGAAAAAGATGAAAACATAATAATAATTTAAATGAAAGTAAAAGTTGATAAAAATTAAGGTTTTCCTTTAAATTAAGATTTCTATGTTTGTCTCTCCCTCATTCAAATTTGATCAAATGTGATCAAATGTCATAGAAAAGATGTGTCATGATAAAAACTCCCAAGTTATAAAGCTCGTCCATCAACATTAAAACTCTGTAGAAAACAAAACGAAATGGCATTTAAATTTCATGAAATTCAAACCAAGCAAAAGAAAAGAATATAAACTCAAACCAACCTTGAAACAAAGAAAACCAATACCAATCCAATCTAGTCAAAAGGAAAAAAATGAAGAATCCAAGTAAACTTTCAAGAGACCCTAGATTTTGGTTAAAAATAAAGAAGGGGGTTTTTGGGCCCAGCAAATGGAGACTCACTGGGTGAATAATTTATCTCTGACCTATTAAAATTTCATAGCAGGGAAAAAGAATAAGACTTGGATATAATTTTAATCTTCTTTGAAACAAATCCACGTTAATATTACACAATATTAAGATTAGCTCAGATTTATAGAAAAAATATCAGAAAAGAAGAAAATAATGCTTTTACAGAGGATTATAACCCGAAGTTTTATTTTAATCAAAGAGTCATGATGTTTATAAAAGCACTTCAATACCGTTGATAGATCCACTCCTATTAGCAGGCGTCCATAGCCACAACAAGGATGTAATTTAACCCACTCAAATGCTTTAATCCCATCCAATAGTTGTATCCACATGATGTATACTTCCATAAAATTTAATTTAAAAAAATATACCTACTACCTCTCGACTCGACATTGCTTTGTTGCCAATAGGCCTGTTCAGTACCCTGATGAAGTTGTCTTGGTATCATGTGTGCATTTACCCATTGCCAACGATATTGTTCAGTACCCCAACGGGTTTACACACACTTCCCACACATAAGTGCTTCCAACCCTCTTATGCTACTTTTAAATAGTAATACAATTATAGATTTATTGATGACAAAGAGAGCGGGGTGATGCTGGAGGTTAACTGCAATATAGGTGAACAATTCATCTTTTTTATTTATTTTTATTTTCTTTCAAAAATGAAAGTTTTATCATGGTTTAGAGATTTTAGATTTCAGTTAAGAAATCATCTAGAGAATGGGGAAGCACTTAAAAGTGATCTTTTAAGAACAAGGTCAGTGTAAAAAGTCTAAGGATAATCGTAATTCCCAAAGATCGTGACACACTTTAGGGGTAATACTCTAACAAAGAGAGTTTAGGATTTCATACTACTCAACTGACTTACAAATCAATTATCTAAGTTGAACCTTAACATCAGAAACTAGTTGAACTATTTCAAATTACTTTCAAAAATATAATTCTTGAAATGAATGCTTCCTTCGACAATCACTCTTTGATCAAAAATATAATTATTCAAAAAGACAGACAAGAAGAAAGCTCAATCAAAGAAAGAAAGAAAAAACACACACAACAAACTAAATCAGATTTTATTAATGGGATTCAAAATCAGAAGTATATCAAAACAAACAAAATCAAAATAGGAAAAACGCACTTTCAGAAACAATTTTGGCCAAAGATAAACACGAGCTTTGGGATCTACTAGCATCCCACTGTAAAATAAAGGAAGAACTAAATCATATAAAATCTGATGTGAGAGCAAGTTCTTTTCTTAATATAGTGATGCATAAGATGTTACTTTGACCAAGCATTATTATTAAAAATAAAAGATACTAAAAGAAAATAGAAAAATCCTTACTAATATGAGTGCAGTCCTACTCGTGGCACCTTGGGTCAGGGTAGAATTGATAGTTCAAATTTACTTATCTCTTTACTTTCCATTTAAAATTTTCATGATGATATTGCATTTTTAAAAAGAAATATTCAACGAAAAGCAGAGAGAAAAAGATTTAAAGTGGACTTCCCTGACAACATTCATATTATGGTTCTCTTGGTGTGCCCACTTGTGTTCATAAATGCATTATTACAGAGAGAAACACTGAGAAATAAAACTAAAGGAATCCTACTCCTAAACCTACTCTAAACTACTCAATAGATCAAAACGCTAAGTAAAATCATATTTCCAGTGTAGCCACAAGAGAATCTTCAATCCTGCAAGGCATACAAAATAAAAAATCAGAATAAAAGAATGTAGTATTTGTGGATACAAAATAAATATGTCATGCTTACCTCCTATATATTCTTTTAAAAACAAAACAAACACAACCTTACCATTTTTTTTTAAACTTTTTGATGTATGAATCCTCCAACCATTTTTAAATCTTGTCATGATATGGGTCATAATGGCATGGAAAAGTGTAAGTAAGTTTGGAAAACTTGTCAATATTATGGAGAACTGACATAACCATCAACCAAGGCCGAAGTGCTCCATCCTCTCGATAGTTCTCCAAGTGTTCATCCATTTCTTCACATGGAGAATCTAAACAAATCATGTCATGCTTACTTCCTATATATTTAGGTAGAAACAAAGCAAGAAAAACTTTATATTTAGTATGAATATTTTTTAGATACGAATCTTCAAGCCATTCTAAGATCCTATCATAAAAATTAGGATGCAAACAATGAATTTGATGAAATGGATATATCAATGGGTAACACATCATAAGATGATTCATTACCTGAGTTAGATTATTGGTTTGAATGATTCCTTTGATGAGATTGATCGTTTCAAAATGTGAAGCATAAACATTAAAATTTGAACTAATCAAAGAACAGATATGCAATGTAGAATATTCGATCTCCATAAGAATGAGTGCATTGTCTTATTCAAAAATAAATCGTGTAAAATCATCTTGCAACATGTATTTTTTCCATGTGAGTGATGAAAGTCTGAAAGTATTGAAAGTATTGTGAGTGATGAAAGTATGAAAGTATGTGAGTGATGAAAGTATTTTTTCATCTCTCTGTATTGTATGAGCTCCTCTTAACCTGTTTCAAGTGTAAACCTATGACAAAAGCAAGCATAATACTTCCTGAAGAAATTTGATGAAGTGTTTTATATTCTGGAGCGATTTTATAACGACATAAAGACAAATAAGTATATATCTTGTGACCTTGAAATGTCCAATATGTTAAGGTCCTAATCCGCACATAGGTAGATCAATGTATTCGGATGTAATAAAGGTCAATATTAATAAGACCTTTCAATAAAATAGAATAAGGCGGATGTAAGAAGACTCAATAGAAGCTTCCGCTTCTAGAAGGATCTTCCTCTAGATGCTTCTCTTAATAGACATATTTAGTATAAATAAGGGGCGAGGGTATGTGAACCCTAGCTTGGAGATTATTGTAACAGAGCGCTGCTCGACTGGAGGTTGCCCC
>ML788243.1:26083-48664 GCA_009831015.1 Picea engelmannii
CATTAGACTCATCTCTTCCCCCTTGTCACATTCATCCATATCATTTTTCGGAAAAAAAAAAAAAATTGACCCCGCCTGCTCCCATTTTTTCACCATTATTTGAGACCTATTCCATTAGACTCATCTCTTCCCCCTTGCCTCATTCATCCATATCATTTTTCGGAGAAAAAAAAAAATTTGACCCCGCCCGCTCCCATTTTTTCACCATTATTTGAGACCTATTCCATTAGACTCATCTCTTTCCCCTTTTCACATTCATCCATATCATTTTTCTGGAAAAATTTCTAACCCCTCCCACTCCCTTTCTAGTTCAACCATCATCATGGCACATACCCGTAGCCAAGAACAAGATTCTCGCATCAACACCTTGGAAGCTGGTTTCCTTAAGACCCAACAAGAAGTGCAACAACTGAGTGCTACTATTTCCTCCTGTGATGCCTCCCGTGATGCCTCCATAAATGCCTCCATAAATGCATTCATCCATGTAGCCGTGCAGTCCGCAATGGCGGAAGTCAGAAATGAACTTGAATCTGTCGTTGTATCAATTTGCACCAAACTCAAAATCCCTCTCGATGACTCTTTCGATGATGCACATAAAAAGACTGAAGGTGAAACTTCTTTCCATTCCTTTCAACCACGTCACTTTCAAAGGGACATACGCCTTCTGCGGGTGGATGTAACCAAATTTGATGGCTTAGACCCCACTGGTTGGGTCACACAAATGGAACATTATTTCTCTCTCTACAACATTACAGATGACTTGGCCAAACTCTGGTATGGTGTTCTCCATCTAGATCAAGAACGCTGGCAATGGTGGCAATGGAAAAAAACTTCTCGTCAAGGATATGTTGCTTGGACCCAATTTGTTGCTGAACTTTATGAACACTTTGACACTGACACCAACCATTTGGGCTGTTTGAAAAAATTGAAGCAATCCGACACAATCGAAGACTTCATAGCTGCATATGAGCGTCTGGATTTTTGAACAGAGGGCATGACTGATGGTTTCTTTCGAGAGTGCTTTATTAGTGGCCTCAAGGAGGAGATTAGGGCCCATGTCCTCATGGCTTGACCTATGACGTGGGTGGAGGCTACCAAAAAAGCTAAAGAAGCACAACAAATTGTTTCCTCTCAAAACCGTAAGCCTTCCTTTATCCGGCGCCCTAAACCAGTAAACCCCAGTACTCTCTCAGCCCCATTAAAAATACAAAAATTGACCAGGGATGAAATGGATAAATGCCAACTCAAAGGCCTCTGTTATAATTGTGATGACAAATATTTCCAAGGCCACAAATGTAAGGAACAAAATCTCTTTATGGCCATCTCTGAGGAGATTCAAGAAGACGATGATGACACTTCCCCTGTGCCCGAGTTACCAAAAACTTCTGAAATAAACTCTCCTTGCGACCCTCTAGAAGTGGAACCAATCATCTCCCTCAATGCTCTCACTGGCTTCTCTGCCCCCCAAACCCTCAAGCTAATCAGTTACATCAAGCACCGAAAGGCCATCATCTTGGTTGATAGTGGCAGCACCCACAATTTTATTCATCGCCACATCGCCCAAGAAACCCATTGCTACATCCATGCTGTCAATAATTTCCAAATCATGATTGCCAATGGTGGTTCTGTGAAATGTGGCAGGCGCTGTGAAAATGTGCATCTCCAAATAGGTGACTACAACCTCAAATCCCATATGTTTTCTATTGACATGGGAGGTTGCGACATTGTGTTGGGTGCCGAATGGCTAAGAACCTTGGGTCCCATTCTCATGGATTTTTAGAAATTAACCATGCAATTTTCCCAAGGAGGCCACAAACATAAATTTCAGGGCATCACTGCGGGTTCTCCTGAAATCATCAGTTCTCATCGCATGGAAAAATTGCTCAAAAAAGGTCATTCGGGTGTCATAGCCCAACTCCACGCCATACAAGCCACCGAGATCCCACCCGTTCCCCAAGACCTCCAAGCCCTCCTTTCTAGACATCAAACAATCTTTTCCACTCCCCAAGGACTCCCTCCTTCCCACGGTGTCCATGATCACTCCATTCCCCTTGTCCCAGGAAGCCTTCCCCCAAATATACGTCCATATCACCACCCCTTTGCACAAAAGAATGAAATTGAAAAACTGGTCTAGGAACTCCTTACTGCCAGAGTCATACGTCCTAGTACGAGCCCTTACTCCTCTCTGGTTGTCATGGTACTGAATAAACAAGGTTCTTGGAGAATGTGTCCTAACTTTCATGCTCTCAACAAACTAACCATCAAAGACAAATTTCCCATTCCTGTCATTGATGACCTCCTGGATGAATTGAGTGGCGCCCAATTCTTCACCAAACTTGATCTTCGTTCGGGCTATCACCAGATCTGTATGAAAGAGTTTGACATTCCCAAGATGACCTTTTGCACTCATGAGGGCCACTACGAGTTTTTGGTCATGCCCTTTGGTTTGTGTAACGCCCCCTCCACCTTTCAGAGCCTCATGAACCATGTCTTCCGCCCTTTTCTCTGTCATTTTGTCTTAGTTTTCTTTGATGATATCCTCATATATAGCAAGACATGGACAGGCGATCTTACTCATGTGGATCAAGTTCTCAGCCTACTCTCTCAGCACCAACTTTTCCTGAAACAGTCCAAATGTGCTTTTGGTGCATCTGAAGTAAAATACTTGGGTCATTTGGTGGGCAAGGATTGTGTCAGGGTGGACCCGAAAAAGATTGACACTATGCAAGAATGGCCGCACCCAAAGACTCTCAAAAGCTTGCATGGATTTTTGGGCCTCACAGGGTATTATCGCAAGTTCGTTAAGAACTATGGAAAGATTGCAGCACCTCTCACGACTCTCCTCAAAAAGAACTCTTTCACTTGGACCCCAACAACTGCTCAAGATTTTCAAACCTTGAAGACGACCATGTGCACCACTCCAGTTTTGGCCCTTCCCGACTTCACAAAGACATTTGTGTTGGAATGCGACACCTCAGGGAAAGGTATTGGCGTTGTCCTTATGCAAGAGGGTCGACCTTTGGCCTTCACTAGCAAACAACTGTCTGAAAAGAATCTGGGCAAACCAATTTATGAAAAAGAAATGTTGGTGATTATTCATGTCATTGAATTATGGCGTCCTTATCTCTTGGGGCAACGATTCCAAATTAAGACCGACCATCAAAGCCTCAAGTACTTTCTAGAACAACGCATTTCCTCCCAGGAGAAAAAAAAATGGGTCACTAAGCTCTTTGGATATGATTATGAGATCATTTACAAGAAGGGCAAAGACAATGTCGTGGCGGATGCACTGTCCCAAAAGTATGAAGACGAAGGATCCCTTTTTTCTCTATCCTTCATTGTACATGATTGGCTGCAAGCCGTGTACCACGAATGGCTTCAAGACCCCAAAATTTCGCTACTGATCCAGAAACTGCAGAACAAGGCTCAGGCTCCCCCAGGGTACTCTTGGCTCCAGGATGAGCTGCGATACAAAGGCCGCTTGTATTTAACTAAACAATCCAAGCTCAAATCCATGGTACTTTCTGAGCTTCATGCTACCCCCACAGCGGGGCACTCAGGGTTCACCAAAACATATGACCGAGTCAAACGTTCTTTTTTCTGGGAGGGTATGAAACAGGACATCCGTAAGTTTGTGGATGAATGTGAGGTATGTCAATGCAACAAGGGAGAAACAGTCAAATCTCCAGGCACCCTCCAACCACTTCCGATTCCCCATGCTATTTGGAAGGATATCTCTATGGACTTTATTACAGGCTTACCCAAATTAGGGAATAAATCAGTCATAATGGTGGTGGTGGATCGCCTTTCCATGTATGCCCATTTTTGTGCTCTTCCCCACCCATTTACTGCATCTACGGTGGCTCAAACTTTCATGGATCAGGTCTTCAAGCTTCATGGCATGCCCAACTCTATTGTTTCTGATTGAGACCCAACTTTCACAAGAAATTTTTGGCAAGAACTGTTCAAGCTCCAAGGTACCCAATTGCATCTCAGCTCAGCTTATCATCCCTAGATAGATGGTCAAACAGAAGTCGTCAACAAGTGCTTAGAAACATATCTGAGGTGCTTTTCCTCTGAAAAACAACACCAGTGGGCTCAATGGTTACCCCTCACTGAATGGTGGTACAACACTACATACCATACAGCCACTCGCATGACTCCTTTTGAAGTAATGTATGGACAGAAGCCACCATCATTTCTCTCATACTTATCGGGTACCTCAAAGGTCCAGGCAGTTGACCAAACACTTACAGTCCGAGAGGATATCATTCGTACCCTTAAAGAGAACTTGGTCATGGCCCATAATAGAATGAAGCAACAAGCAGATCAAGGTCACTCTGAACGTCAATTTGCCGAAGGGGATCAGGGGTTTCTGAGACTGCAACCATATAAGCAAAATTCCCTCAAGGCAGAGCAGTGTCAGAAGCTAGCACCCAAATTTTATGGCCCTTACACAGTTCTCAAGCATGTGGGACAAGTCGCATATCAATTAGCTTTGCCCAGTCAGTCGCAGCTACATCCTGTTTTTCATGTTTCATGCTTGAAGAAGGTGATTGGAACCAGGTGCCAAATTCAAACCAACCTTCCAGAGTTAGCTGAAGAAGGATCCATTTGGCTACAGCCAGAAGCAGTTTTGGACCAGTGTGAGCGTCGCTTGCGTCAGGGAACCATCAAGGAAGTGCTAGTACAGTGGAAAGATATGACTCCCGCAGATGCCACTTGGGAACCAACTACCATTCTGCAATAGTTTCCACATCTCAAGCCTTGAGGACAAGGTTGTTTTTAAGGGGGCAGACATGTTAAGGTCCTAACCTGCACATAGGTATATCAATGTATTCGGATGTAATAAAGGTCAATATTAATAAGACCTTTCAATAAAATAGAATAAGGCGGATGTAAGAAGACCTAATAGAAGCTTTCGCTTCTAGAAGGATCTTCCTCTAGATACTTCTCTTAATATACATATTTAGTATAAATAAGGGGCGAGGGTATGTGAACCCTAGCTTGGATATTATGTTAACAGAGCGCTGCTCAACTGGAGGTTGCCCCCTCGAAGAGTCCTGTGAACATTGCTATCTTATCAAAGTGTTGTTTCTGTTGCTATTTCGTATATCATTTCTGTGTATTGTGAAGATTATGCTGGATATTTTACTGCTATTCTGTCATTTCTAGCATTTCATTTCTGTTCTACATATTTTATATATCTGGTATCTTGCACAATAACTGAAAATGAAAGAAATTCCAATTCTCAGGAATGGTGTTACCATCTATCTAGCATCACATGTAAACTCAAAATACTTGAATAGATGATCAGTCACAGATATAAACTAAACCAAAATATAATGAACAACATAAATAAAAGCATGATATAAAATATTATGTGCATAACTAACTAAAGATAATTCGACACTGATAACATTTCACATCAATAAATTACATGAGAAGACAATGTAAAAAAATTGCAAAGACTCCACGGGACAAAAGCCAAAGAGTAAATTGCTTTCTCATATAGTTTCAACAAAATATGTTCATCATATCGTCTAGGAAGAACTTTTGGGATAATAGACTCTTAAAGATTGAAAAAATTAATATAAAAATGATATAAATTAACCATGCATTGATAAAACAAACTAAAGTTAATTTAAATCAATGCATAATCAATTATTCAAAGAATATGAAGATATTATAATGAAAATAAAACCATTTTACTCACAGGACAAAAACCATTAAGAAACCTGGAATTCCATATTCTTCTTTGAAAATACTTGTACATTCTCCTAATGATTGTAACCATCCGTTACTCTATTTGAAAAGATTTTTTTTTACAAAAGAAATAATATACAAAAGAGAAAGGATAAAAATCCTCCTCTCAATTTCTTGGATCCCCTTGGCTCTGAACTTTCTAATATATTTATATAATGAATGAACAATCTGAGCGTCACTAATAATTTCCTCCACCTGAAATTTTCCTCATAAAGAGACACAAATATCTCTCCAATCATGCATTTGTTTGGGAAAATACTCGCACGTAAGCTAAATGGGTTCATTCTGGAGATTGATTCTCAACCGTTTCTTTAAATTCCTTACGGTTTGGCTGAAAAAAGTCCCGCAAAATTGTCTGAATGTTCTTGAACGCATTTCCAAATCTTATTTGTTGTTGTTCATAATTTATTTGTAGCAATCCAATCTTATTTTGAATCAATTATCTTGAACATATTTAGATAATAAAATCAAGCCATGATCAAATCTATACCAATTAACTGATAATAAAAACCTAAGAAACAAAAAGAAACCTAAATTAATAACCTAAAAATTGTAAATAAAATAAAATCTAGAACAATAAAATTAAAATGAATTTAAACTAATTATAAGTTCTAAACAAATATTGTTTATATTTTCCTTTCAAATATGATCTTAAAATTCTAGAAGCTTCAAGTTGATGGAGAGGAGAAAAATATTAATTTTGGGGTTTCACAAAATCAAACAAATGATAGATAATCCTTTTTATTTTTATTTTTTATTTTTATTTTGAAATGAGACGCAAACTAAAAAAATAATTTAATTAATTAAACTTAACAAATGATTTCGTGAAAATGATTGTTAATGAGCAAAAGAGGAAAACATAATCATAATTTAAACGAAAGTAAAAGTTGATAAAACTTAAGGTTTTCGTTTAAATTAAGATTTTTATGTTTGTCCCTCCTTCATTCAAATCTGAGCAAATGTGAACAAATGTCATAGAAAAGATGCATCGTGATAAAAACTCCCAAATTACGAAGATCATCCATAAACATTAAAACTCTGTATACAACAAAACGAAATGGCATTTAAATTTCATGAAATTCAAAAAAAACAAAAGAAACGAATATAAACTCAAACCAATATGAATCAAATCAATTCAAAGGGAAAAAAATGAAGAATCCAAGTAAAATTTCAAGGGACACTAGATTTTGATTAAAAATAGAGAAGGGGGTTGTTGGGCTCAACAATTCCTCAGAGGGTCACTTTGAAACTTAGTCAAACTTTGAATTTGTGCACTCCTTGCAACATATTCTTGCGCAATATTTAACTTCATGTGGGCAACTGTGCATACCTTGCAATAGTCTCTTTGCACTCCTTGCAAATGGAAGTTTCATTCTATGTCTTCTTAGCTTCTGAGTCGAACAAACTCTGTCACTCCTTGCAACAGATTCTCACGCAAGACTTAGTTTCTTGCGGTGACTTTTCACACCTTGCAGCAGTCCCTTTTCACTCCTTGCAAGTGGAAGTTCCACGCTATCTCTTCCATGATTTTGAGTCGAAACAAACTCTATCAATGCACTCCTTGCAAACTATATGCACACCTTGAACGAACTCAACGAAGATAAACAATTGAAACTTATCCAAACACTTCACAATTTCATATACTCAAGAAGATAACTAAAACATTCATGCAAACAAACTAACAAGGAATTGTAAACAATAGAAACACCATGCATTGGATCAATTTTCCTCTGTTATATTCATTCAAATGTAAATGGCTACAACTATGATAAAGTAAAAACTAAAAATTCATCAAATACTAAATCAAAAAAATCTCCTACTAATTTGCAACAACCTCATTCATGTATACAACACCTTTATTTACCCTAGAGGGATCCTAGGGTTCCCCCCGACTACTCGTTTACTCGAGAGAAAAAAAAAACTAACTGCTACTTAATTTCTATTACATTAAATTCTAGGAGTGAAACTACCAGATCACTCATGATCATTCAGCTCCCAAGCATTTGATCTTCTTCAGTTTTTGAATCAGTTCCAAAAAGATTTCTAGGAAACACCAACATTTAATATTCCAAAATAATTTAAAAGGTGCGTTATGGTGTTGAGTTGTCCCTCCATGTGTGCTTTTTGGCAATTCTCTTGCATCATACTCCGTTTAAAAAAAAATCATTGAATCCTGTCCATGAGATCCTACACTCACTTTCCATGCTTTTGGATATTAGATTCATTTTCCCAACTGGAATCTTCTATCAGGTGTCCCTTCCATTTGACCAAATATTCAAAACAGGTCTTCCTCCTTCTCTTCTTGTCAATCCTCTGATCAATTATATTCTCCATCCATGGATTTTCTACTACAGACATTTTCTTTTCCCATTGAATCTCTTTATGACTTTTGGTTTCTCCTGCTTCATATTCCATGTAAGCATATAGGCCCGATATGTTGAATATGGGTGATATTCCCACATCATCTAGCAACTCAATCTCATAGGCATTTGCATCAAAATTCCTTAAGATCCTACATGGCCCTATATTCTTCATCTTCAACTTGTTATATGTTCCCCTTGGGAACCTTTATTTCTTGAGATATGCCAGAACCGGATGTCCTACTTCAAATTGAAGCTCTTTGTGATGATGATAAACTTTGTGTTTGTACTCTTGGCTAGAGTTTTGTAACTGCTCTCTAATCTAGCTATGGAGCTTTTTCATTTCTGCAGCAAAATGTTTTTCTCCAACACTTTTGATCTCACTCTGTTCTAAGTATCTCAACTCATATACTCCTCTTGGTTTCATTCCATACAATATTTGGAAAGGTCTCTTTCCAGTGCTCCCGTTTGGTGAGTCATTGTATGCAAATTCTTCTTGTATAAGAATCTGATCCCACTGACTATGATGCTCAATGACCAGAATCCTCAATAAGTTTCCCAAAATTTTGTTCACCACCTTAGTCTGTCCATCTGTCTGAGGGTGATAAGATGAATAGAAGGATAAATATGTCCCCAAATTCTTCCACATTTTTCTCTAGAAATGACCAACGAATTTGGTGTCTCTGTCTAAGATAATGCTTTTGGGTAATCCATGAAGTCGAACAACTTCCTTGAAAAAAAAATTTGCAACATGTGTTTGATCACTAGTCTTCTGGCATGGGATAAAGTGTGCCATCTTTGAAAATATATCCACCACAAATATGGAATCACATCCCTTTTGTGTTCTTCGTAGTCCTAATACAAAATCCATGCTTATTGCATCCCAAAGCCTCTCTGGTATTGACAATGGTTGATACAATCCAATGCTATGTCTTTTTCCTTTTGCATGTTGGCATATTCTACATCTATTCACAAAGTTTATCACTTTTGTTCTCATACCTAACCAATAGTATGAACTTCTCAATTGTGAAATTGTTTTATCATGGATGAAATGTCTAGCCAATCCTCCACTATGATTTTCCTTCAAAAGGTTATCCCTCATTGAGAATTTTGGTATGCACAACTGATTTTCCTTCAACAACAATCCCTCTTGAATCATATACTCTATCCACTAGCTCTTGTATCTCATAACAAGATTTCCACATGCTTCATATGCTTCCTTGAAATCTGGATCATCACAATACATATTGCTAAGGTGTTCAAACCCCAAGGTCTAGACCTGAAATTCCCGCAGAAACAAACATCTCCTGCTCAATGCATCAACAAATTTTGAGCATTACCAGAAATATGTTTAATGACAAAAGTGAAATTTTGCATAAATTCTATCCACTTAGCATGTCTCCGCTTTAACTTTTCTTGTCTAGTTATAAATTGTAAATCTTGGTTGTCACTGTGAAGACAAATTCCTTTGGAACAAGGTAATGCCTCCATTTCTTCAAGGCTTGAATTATGGCATAAAAATATTTATCATATGTGGAGTACTTTCTCTTAGTATCATTCAACTTCACACTAAAATATGCAACTGGTTTATTATCCTAGCTCAAGACTGCTCCAATCTCCACTTACATCACATATCACTTGGAATGTCTTTCAAAAATTTGGTAAGACTAGAATTGGTTGTTCTGTTATATTCTCCTTCGATATATTGAATCTCCTCTTGGCCTCCTCTTTCCATTTAAAATACTTGTGCCTCTTCTTCACTATATCCATTATTGGTGCACAAATTCCACTAAAATTTCTAATGAACTTCCTATAGAAACATTCTAATCCATGGAGGATTCTCACTTCAAACATACTCTGTGGTGATGGCCATTCTTTGATTTATTTCACCTTCTCTGGATCCATATTCAATTCATTTGAAGAGATCACAAAACCCAAGTAAATGATTTATGTCTTCATAAAAGAGGACTTCTTTAGATTTATCAACAAAGTCTCTTGTTGTAGTCTCCTCATCACTAATGTCAGATGTCTCAAATTCTCCTCTTTAGTCTTTCTAAAGATCGATATATCATCCATATATAAAACCACAAACTTACCAATAAAATCTGTCATTATCTCATTCTTCAACCTCATAAAATTACTTGGGGCATTTGTTAAGCCAAATGGCATAGAAAGCCACTCATACAACCCTTCATTTGTCTTAAAGGTTGTTTTCCACTAATCACCTTCTCTCATCCTTATCTGGTGATATCCAATTTTCAAATCTATTTTAGAAAATGATTTTTCTGCACTTAAACAATTCATTAAGTCATACATTCTTGGAAAAGGAAATCTATACATGATCGTGATCTTGTTTAAGTCTCTCGAGTCTGTACATATTCTCCATCCTCCATCCTTCTTTGGAATCAACATAGTTGGTACTACACATGGGATCAAGCTTTCTATAACCAAACCCTTGTCTAACAAATATTGGAATTGGTTCTTTACCTCCTCATTCTCTTGAGGTGTCAATATTTATGTTGCTTTGTTTGGTAGAATTTCTCCTGGTATAAAATCAATATCATGGATGATACTTATGATGCGTGGCAATGAGTTAGGAAACTCATCCACCACTATGTTAGAAAAATTATCCAACAACACCTGAATTATTTAGGCAAATCATCCATCGAAGTACTGGTAAGGACAACTTTGGGTTTCCTCACCACAATAACCTGGATCTCCTGTTTCTTCTTGACTTCACCTAGGAGTTCCTTCCCACTCATGAGAAGTATGTTTGTGTTGGATTCTTCCTTTACTTTCTTCTCCTCTATTGGAAACATGTGTGTCCTACCATTCTTCTCCAAGGTGTAAGTATTTTTTCTCCCATCATGAATGACATTTCCATCAAACTTCCATGGTCTTCCCAACAAAACATGACATACATCCATAGGAATCTCATCACATAGAATTTCATCTCTCTATCCTGGCATTTGTTTAGTTACCATTACCTGGTGTCCTTTTTGCAACCATGAAACTTTATATGGCTTCGGATGTGCATTTGTCTCCAACTCTAATTTCTCCACCATCTCTGTGGATACTAAGTTATCAGTGCTCCCACTATCAATTATCACCTCGCATACTCTGTCTTTAGTATTTTAAGTTGTCCTAGATAAAATGTTCCTCTGCACTAGATTTTCAATTTCTAGGTCTGGTTTTAAGAGAACCTTCCTCAACATCAGATATTTTCCATCCTCTGCACCTTCTGCTTCAACATCCCTTTTCTGTGATTTTGAAACGTGAGCTTCACCTCCTCTTTCTTTATTTTTCTCGGTACATTACCAGGACATGTTTCTTGTCTTTCCACATGCATAGCACCTTACTTCTCCTCCTCTGCTTCTTCCTCTTCCTATAGAAGAACTTCTACCACCACTTTTTCTTCCTTGGGAACTTCCTCCTCTTTTGGAATGACTGTGTGGTTTCTCAGTCTCATGTTTGATTTTATGTTCCTTGTCATGGGAAGTTAACTCCCTTGCCTTTGTTCTAGATTCTACCACTACCTCATTGGCTTTGTTTTCTGGACAACTTCTCCTATGCTTTTAGTGAAATCCCATAAGAATCCTCTACTGTCCTTACTGAAATCATGTTGATCTCATCCTGGATTTCATATCTCCAACCATTTATATATCTGGAAACATTTTCTTTATCTTTCTCGCTTTGTCCAACCTTGATATTCAGGCTGTAGAAATACTATGTGTACTCTTTCACTACCATAACCTTTTATCTCAAGTTCTACAACTTCCTGAAAAGATTTATCTGATAATATTTGGGCATGAATTTATCTTTCATCTTGTCTACCATTCTATCCCAATTATTTATCTTATGTTTTCCTTTGCTTCTCCTCTCAGCCTACAGTTCATCCCACCATAGTGTTGCATGTCCTTTCAACCTGGTGATAGAATGTCTAACCTTCTTCTTCTCATTGACATCGTCATATTCAAAATATTTGTCCATGGATATTATCCAATCCATCATCTCTTCAACATCCAAATTGCCTTCATACATTAAGATGTGTATCTTGTCTCTAGCTCCCAATCTAACAACTGCTCTCAGTAAGCGTTCTTCAGAAACATTTTCCCCTCTAGCTTCTTCAACTTCTATTTCTTCACTTTCTTCCTCACTCATGTCCCCAGCATCAGGTTCTCTCCTATGAGTTGTCTCTATCACCTCTAATCTTGTATGAATATATCTCATTTCTCTTTCTATAGCACGATTGGATATAGGTGGCTCCACACGTCTCCTCGGTGGCATTCTGTTGATCATTCCTCACACACAGAGTACAAATTCAAGCTCTCCTTTTCTACTCAAAACAATTTCAGGCTATGATACCACTTGATGTAGACCCCCCACTTCTCTCTTTGGGGTTTCTCAACCTCCTGGTCAAGGATCATTAATTATTCCTGAGATAGATTAGCTCTTCGAGACCTTGCTGGTTGTTGGACCTTGATCACATTTTGAGGATCCTTGGTCATGTTTGACATATTTTTGGGACTTCAAAAGGCTGTCGAAGGTGGAGCGCAAGATGAAGTGGAGATCGCGGGATCTCGGCCCCCTTTTAGGGATTATTTGGATTTGGGATTATGTAACGAGTATGGGGATGTCGGCCCATGGGTTTACCCATGTTTAGGCCCAATTTTGTAATGTATAAATATATGCTAGGCGATGTAGTGAGTATGAATGGCTAAGTTTGAATGACAAGTCAGTTGAAAGTGGTGTTGAGTGTAAGTAATAGTTGTAAGTGCTTTGTGTATGTTTGCAAGGGTGAGTGCAAGTGGATGTAATGGATTGTATGTAAGCTTTGTGCTATAATCTAGCTTGGGAAAGGAGGATCTAGTGAAGAGTGCGTATATCTTTTGTCCTCTACAAATTTGATCTGAAGGCTTTGTGCATGTAAGAATATTGAAGAAAGATAATAAAGAAGATGAAGAGTTGGTGGATGTAGCCCCAGGGTGGGGGTGAACCACGTACATCCCGTGTTGTGAATGCTTTGTGCGATTTGTTGATGTGTTTATGTATTTACTTTCTTAGTGCTTTGATATAGATGAATGATAGGTAGATTTTTGGTTTCTTTGTGCTTAATATTGAGAGTCAATGTTGGATCTGACCTGTGTGAATGTTCTTAGTGCTTGAATCTGCTAGATCTGATTTGTTTTGTCATACTAAGTGCTGCTAGATGCTAGATCTGGTTGAATATTGTGATGCTCTATAATTAGGGTATTTACCTATGAAGTAGATATTGGTTAAACATTGATAAACTATATTGCTAAGTGCTTTGTCAAGGTGTTACAATCACATATCTGTGTCCTAACTAAGGTTGCAGACATTGGAGTTCTGCAACCACCCCTGTCTCTACCTTAGGTGAGACTTCATCTACTTTGCAGGTGTTGCCGAAAGGGTTGGTAGTTAGATTTTTGTTGGTGTTCTATTGTAGCATTGAACCCTGGGTCTGCCCCTATGCCAACACTGGTCTCAAACACAAAACACATGCCCAATTATCACCCTCAAGATTTTCACGGTCACGATCTCATTATTACCGACCTGTCCATTGATCGACGATTTATAGAAATTTTTGGATGCCAATGTGCTCACTCTTTATCATATAGCCCTATCCCCACAATTAGATAAGTTCTCTATCGACCTCCTTTAAATCATGGTCATTGATCCCTTGTCTCGACAAGATCAATGGTCCTAGGAACTTGCGGGTTGCGAACTAGTGCACTCACTAAAGTTTCCTCCACTCCCCATAATGATTCCTCACTGTCAATTGTCCATTCTCATATAGATGGTGAAGATACACTTCGGGACTCCGTGCTTTGTGAGCCTCAAATTTCCCCACACTCGCTTCCTCCCAAATTGATTTCACCTGGAGTTCATGATCCATTGACACGCGTCTCCCATAGATCAATGACTACGGTTAAATATGACTCTTAGGGTTTTAGGAGTTTCATATCTTTGTACTTTCTTCCTCCTGAGGTAATTCCACCTTAAGTAAAATATCTATTGATGCGTGTCCCTCTAGATCCGATGAATACTATCCACTTCGACTCTTTGGGCTTCGGGAGTTTCAACTGTCCACACTTGGAATACTTTGAAGTAAAATTTCCCAAAATCTCAGATCTGTCACCACGCGTCCCCTTGGATGATGGAAAATCCCTAGTCTCTTCGGGACTTCGATGAATATTCACTCCTATGAGTATGCAAAGACTTAAAACTTGTGTGCTTTTTCCCAGATCCAGCGGTTTGGAATGATCCCAATCCTTCTTAGATGTATCTTAGTCAATGACTTGTGAAAGCTTCAGAGCTTCACTTCCTTCGAAGATTTCTCCACGCTATCTCTCTTGAGATTCACTTCTCGAACACTTTGATCCCTCAGAGGGTAACTTCAACACTTAGTCGAACTTCAAATCTGTGCACTCCTTGTAACAGATTATTGTGCAATACTTAACTTATTGAGGGCGACTGTTCACACCTTGCAACAGTCTCTTTGCACTCCTTACAAATGGAAGTTTCACGCTATCTCTTCTGAGATTTTGAGTCAAAACAGATTATGTCACTCCTTGCAGTATATTGTCACGCAAGACTTACTTCTTGTGTGTAATATTTCAGATATAAAAAGTATGCAGAAAAAAAATAAAATTCTAGAAATGGCAGATGAACAACAATATAACCAAAATAACACTACAATAATAATGAAATGATAACAGAATAACAACAGAAAGAGCACTTAGATTACTGAAAGAAATGTTCACGGTCCTCTTTGAGAGGGCAACCTCTAGTCAAGAAGATATCTATTACAATAATATCCAAGCTAAGGTTCTCATACCCTCGACTCCTATTTATACTAAATATGTCTATCAAGAGAACCATCTAGAGGAAGATCCTTCTAGAAGTGAAAGATTCTATTAGGTCTTCTTACATTCGACTTATTCTACTTTATTGAAAGGCCTTATTAATATTGAACATTATTACATAGGAATACATTGTTCTACCTGTGTGAGGGGTTAGGTCCCTAACATGTCCTCCCCCTTAAAAACAACCTTGTCCTCAAGGCTTGAGATGTGGAAATTGTTGCAGAATGGTAGTTGGTTCCCAAGTGGCATCTACTGGAGTTGTATCTTTCCTCTGGACTAACACTTCCTTGATGGTTCATTGATGCAGGAGACACTCATGCTGGTCCAAAAATACTTGTGTATGTAGCCAAATGGAACCTTCTTCGTCCAAATCGTGAAGGTTGGTTTGATTTTGGCACTTAGTTCCAATCACCTTCTTCAAGCATGAAACATGAAAAACATGATGTAGCTTAGAATGACTAGGAAAAGGTAACTGATAGGTCACCTGTCCCACACGCTTGAGAACTATATAAGGACCATAAAATTTGTGCACCAACTTCTGACAATGGTCGGCCTTGAGGGAAGTTTGCTTGTAAGGTTGCAGTTGAAGAAACACCTAATCCCCTTCTGTAAAATGACGTTCAGAGCGACCTTGATCTACTTGTTGCGTCATGCAATTTTGGGCCATGACCAAATTCTCTTTGAGGGTACGAAGAATAGCCTCTCAAACTGTAATCATTTTGTCAATCACCTGGAACTTCGAGAAACCTAGTAAATATGAAAGAACTAATGATGGATTGTGTCCATATAACGCTTCAAAATGATTCATGTGGGTAGTTGTATGGTATGAAGTATTGTACCACCATTCAACTAGGGGTAACTATTGAGCCCACTGATTTTTATTTTCTGATGCAAAACACCTCAAATATTTTTCCAAACACTTGTCGACAACTTTCGTTTGACCATCCATCTGGGGATGATAAGCTGTGATGAGATGCAATTGGGTGCCTTGTATCTTGAATATTTCTTGCCAAAAAATTCTAGTGAAATTTGGGTCGCGATCATAAACAATAGAATGAAGCATGCCATGAAGCTTGAAGACCTGATCCATGAAAAGTTGAGCCACTGTGGATGCTATAAATGGGTGTTGAAGAGAACATACATGAGCATACTTGGAAAGGCAATCAACTACCACCATGATGACTGATTTATTGCCTGATTTAGGTAAGCCTGTAATAAAATCCATTGAGATATCCCTCCAAATATCATGTGGAATTGGAAGTGGTTGTAGTGTGCCAGGAGATTTGATTGTTTCACTCTTGTTGCGTTGACACACATCACATTTGGCCACAAAATTACGAATGTCTTGTTTCATACCATCCCAGAAAAAATAATGTTTGACCCTGTCATAGGTTTTGGTAAACCCGGAGTGCCCAGCTGTGGGTGTAGCATGAAGCTCAAAAAGCATCGTGGATTTAAGTTTTGATTGTTTACTTAAATACAAACGACCTTTGTATCGAAGTTCATCATGGAGCCAAGAGTACCCTGGGGAAACTGGAGAATTAGACTACAATTGTTGTATCAGAAGTGAACTTATGGGATCTTGTAGCCATTATAGGTGAACATCTTGGAGCCAATCTGGTACAATGAAGGAGAGAGAGAAAAGGGAGCGTTCATATTCATATTTTTGGGAAAGTTCATCCATCACCACATTGTCTTTTCCTTTCTTTTAAATTTTCTCATAATCATATCCAAAGAGATTAGTCACCCATTTTTGTTTCTCTAGGGAGGAAATGCATTGTTCCATAAAATACTTGAGGCTTTGATGATTTGTATTAATTTGGAAGCGTTTCCCCAATAGATAATGGAACCACAAATCAATGTCATGCAAAATAGCCAACATTTCCTTTTCATAGATTGATTTGCCAAAATTTAGTTCAGACAGTTGTTTGTTGGTAAATGCCGAAGGCTGAACCTCTTGCATAAGGACAGCGCCAATACCTTTCCCTGAAGCATCACATTCCATGAAAAAGGTCTTTGTGAAATCAGGAAGGGCTAGGACTGGAGTGGTGCACATGGCCATCTTCAAGGTTTTAAAAGCCTGAGCAGCTATTGGATTCCAAGTGAAAGAATTATTTTTAAGGAGTGTGGTGAGAGGGGCCGCAATCTTTCCATTATTCTTAACAAACTTGCGATAATACCCTGTTAAGCCCAGAAATCCTCGCAAGATTTTGAGAGTCTTTGGGTGAGGCCAGTCTTGAATAGCTTCAATCTTTTTAAGATCCACCCTGACGTCGTTCTTGCCAACAAGATGACCCAAGTACTCGACTTCTGAGGTGCCAAAAGCACATTTAGATTGTTTTAGGACAAGTTGTTGCTGAGAGAGTAGATGGAGAACGCGGTCCACATGAGTAAGATGGTATTTCCATTTTTTGCTATAAATGAGGATATCATCAAAGAAAACTAAGACAAAATGATGGAGAAAAGGGAGAAAGACATGATTCATGAGGCTTTGGAAGGTGGAGGGGGAATTACACAAGCCAAAGGGCATGGCCAAAAACTCATAGTGGCCCTCATGAGTTCTAAAGGCAGTCTTAGGAATGTCTACCTCTTTCATACTGTTCTGGTGGTAGCCAGAACGAAGATCAAGTTTAGTAAAGAACTAGGCACCATTCAATTCATCCAAGAGGTCATCAATGACAGGAATGATAAATTTGCCTTTAATGGTGAGTTTTTTGAGGGTGCAAAAGTCGGGACACATGCACCAAGAACCTTACTTCTTTAGGACCATGACCACAGGAGAAGATTAGGGGCTCATACTAGGGCAGATAACTCTTGCGTTAAGCAGTTCTTGAACCATTTTCTCAATTTCATTTTTTTGGGAAAATAGGTGACAATAGGGACGAATATTGGGAGGGAGGCTTCATGGGACAAGGGGAATGGAATGATCATGAATACCATAGGAGGAAAGGAGTCCCTAGGGAGTGGAAAATACCACTTGATGTTTAGAGATGATGGATTGGAGATCTTGAGGAACAAAGGGTGTCTCAGTTGCCTATATGGCATGGAGTTGGGCAATAACGCCAGAATGACCTTTTTTGAGTATCTTTTCCATGCAATGGGAACTAATTTTCTTCGATGAACCAGTGGTGCTTCCTTGGAACTTATATTTTTGACCCTCCTGGTCGAATTGCATGGTTAATTCCTTGAAATCCATGAGAATGGGACCCAAATTCCTTATCCATTCTGCACCCAACACAATGTCACAACTTCCCATGTCGATAGAAAACATATGAGATTTCAGGTGGTAGTCACCAATTTGGAGACACACATTTTCAAAATTCCCTACACATTTCCTAGAGCTACCATTGGAAATCATTATTTGGAAATTATTGACTACATGCATATAGCAATGATTTTCTTGGGTAATGCGATGATGAATACAATTATGGGTGCTGCCATTATAAACAAGAATGATGACCTTCCTATGCTTGATGTAAATGTAACCAATTAGACTGAGGGTTTTGGGAGTAGAGAAACTAGTGAGAGCATTTAGGTAAATGACCGGTTGGCATTCTAGCCACTATGTCCCATTGACATAGCCATGCCATTTGTGACTACTCGGGAAGATTCAACTCATGTCCAATCTGAGGCATATAAGGAAAACAACTTCATTGAGCACATTCAACACATCCGCCAACAGGTTCATGACATCTTGGACAGAGCCAATGCTAAGTACAAACAATGACATGATCAACATTGGGTGCCACACAACTTCCAAGTGGGCGAAAAAGTGTGGCTGCATTTGCAAAAGGAACGCCTCGCTGGACCCCAATGCAAGCTTCATCCGCTTCGATATGGGCCATACACCCTCACCAAGGTTGTAGGGGAAAATTCCTTTGATCTCATCATTCCACCATTCCTTTGTCTTCACCCAGTGTTCAATGTGGACCGCCTTCGGCCCTACTTTCCACCTCTACTAGATACATCCGACATGGCAGAACAAATCACACCAACAGAGTTAAATCTAGACTGCATGGAACAAGCCAGAACTGATCATATCATGGATACATAGATCAAGCACACCCGAAAACAAAGGATACCTCTATATCGAGTTGTCAAAGCAGGCCAACTCCTTCACCAGGGAAAATGGCTCACCAGGGACCAAGTTCAACAGAAGTTTCCTCATCTCATGGAGGAACTCAACGCAATGGGTAACATTGCTTCCTAAGGAGTGAGGATTGATCTAGGTGGATATCGGTGGCCACCCACCTTTTCCAACTGGCTAAAAACAGTTTTCTGGCAATTTTGGCAATTTACTATTTTTAGCAGGTTTTAACTTTCGGGGCCATTTTGAGGGCCTAAATGAAGGTTTTTTGAGATTGAGGTTCTCAATGATAGCCAAAGGCATGATTGAGCCCCCAAAATGAATCTCCTCGATGATACTTTTCCAACGAGCTATCACACGCCTAAAACAGAGATCGTATGCAAAAGTTACAACCCCGGGAAGTTGATGTACTAACTTACCCAAACGGGGCCCACATGACTTTTGGCGCTTCATCTCCTAGGGTTAGGTTTTTGGATGTCTATGATTTTTTTCATTCTCAACTATTGTAAAAATTCCTCTAGAGCCTCATTGTAATCATCTTCTCATGGATGCGAGTAGCAGCCACATCTCTTCTCAGAGATAAGCTACCAGCGCCCTAGCTAGTTTATTTCCATTCTGTCTATAAGCATATTTCAGTCATTTGTTATTAATGAAATGAAGTCTTATTTCCATTGTATCTCTGCGTTTATGTGTATTTCTGTATTTCATTGTGTTCCTACATAAATCCGGATCACGGTTCTACTTCAGGAGGGTCTGAGGGAGGGGTTGTGTCCGTGGTTTCAGGTGACTCAGACACAAGGGGAGTTTCAACATCCTCTTCCGAAACATCCTCCGAGATGGCCATAAAAATATTTTGTCCCTTACACTTGTGGACCAGAAAATATTTGTCCTCACAATTATAACAAAGGCCTTTGATTTGGCGTTCATCCATTTCATCCCTAGTTAATTTTTGGATCTTTAATGGAGAAAAGGGAGCAGTGGGATTTACTAGTTTAGTGTGAGGAATAAAGGAGGGTTTCAATTTTTGAGAAGATAAAACTTGTTGTGCTTATTTATCTCTTTTAGTATCCTCCACCCAACTCTGAGGCCGATCCATGAGGATGTGGGCATGAATCTCATCCTTCAGGCCACTGATAAAACATTCTCAAAAAAAGGCATCATACATGCCCTCTGTCCGAAAATCTAGGTGGTCAAAAGCAGCTATAAAGTATTCTACTATTCCATATTGTTTCAACTTTGTCAAACATCCTAAATGGTTGGTGTCAATGTCAAAGCATTCATAAATCTCTTCCACAAACTTTGTCCAAGGACTTTTTTCCAAGTCATCTGTAATGCCGTATAAAGAGAAATAATGTTCCATTTGGGTTACCCAACCAGTGGGATCTGAGCCATCAAATTTGGTCACATCCACCCGTGGAAGGCGTAGGTCACGCTGAAAGTGATGGGGATGAGAATTATGGGAATGAGAGGAAGTTTCATCCTTGGTATGTGGAGGTGGGCCAAATAAAGAGTTATCTGCAGGGATATGTAGCTTGGTGAAGATCATCGAAATGACATATTCAAGTTGGGCAGTCATGTCTTGTTTGAGTTCCTCGATTGAGGTGACGATGGAGGGCTGCATGGTTCTATTGATATGGTGGCAACATTGCCACTCATTTTTTTCACTTCTTGTTGGGTTTCTGTGAAATTATATTGCAAGGTATTGAGGCGAGCTTCCAATTCTTGGCGATGGGTATGGGCCATGATGACGAGGGAACAAAAATGGGGTAGGTGGGGTCAAATTTTTTGCTGAAAAATGATACGTATGAATGTGATAAGGGTGAAGAGATAAATCCAATGGAATAGGTCTCAAATAATGGTGCAAAAATTTCCACCTACGGAGTTATACTCCGGTCTGAAGAATACTATCGTGATGAAATGCCCAAATGCTTAACCAAGAAGAAATGTGTAGTGATTTGGCAACCCGAACACAGTTGCGCAGCAATAGATCTTGTCTATTTTAATTTTTTTGTTTTCGTCCCCAAGGGTTGGGTATTCAAGGGTTCTACAGACAAGGGTTTTCCCTGTGCTATAGCTCTCTGATATATGTGCGGGGTTCAATAGTAGTACTTGGCCCAATATATCATAGCACTGACTAAGGAGGCTAGACCGTGCCCTTATCCGTACTACCCGAATACCCAAGTACTAGAGATTATCTTCTCGAGTGTTGTTCTCGGTGGCACTATAGTAGTCAGGCCACCAATCAGTTTATCTAAAGAGGGATTCATGAAATCTAGGCCAATCCATACACAGGTGTTGTCTGATACGCTACCACTCAAAGGTGTACCAACAGGGGTTACAAGGGTGGCCAACAGATGTGCGCTTAAGAACCACTTGTATTTCCTATGTGTATGAATCCATCAACAACAGGTTTATGCACATAATGATAGATCTTTGTGGCTTAAAGACATTGGAATACGTCTCTACCTTGGAAGAAAAATTAACCCACAATTGTCTGCCAAGGAAAGTTCTCTTATACCACTTGTAATATTCTAGATATAAAAAGTATGTAGAACAAAAATAAAATGCTAGAAATGGAATATCAACAAAAATATAACCAGAATAACACCACAATAATACTGAAATGGTAACATAATAACACTAGAAATAACACTTAGATTACTTAAAGCAATGTTCACGGGCCTCTTCGAGGGGGCAACCTCCAGTCGAGCAGAGATCTATTACAATAATATCCAAGATAGGTTTCTCATACCCTCGACTCCTATTTATACTAAATATGCCTATCAATAGAACCATTTAGAGGAATATCCTTCTAGAAGTGGAAGCTTCTATTAGGTCTTCTTACATTCAACTTATTCTACTTTATTGCAAGGCCTTATTAATATTGACCTTTATTACATCGGAATACATTGTTCTACCTATGTGAGGAGTTAGGTCCCTAACATTGCGGCGATTGTGCACACCTTGAAGAATTCCCTTTGCACTCCTTGCAAATGGAAGTTCCATGCTATCTCTCCTGAGTTTCTGAGTCAAAACAGACTCTGTCAACGCACTCCTTGCAGAATTTATGCACACCTTCCACAAACCAAATGAAGAGAAAGAATTGAAACTTATCCAAACACTTCACATTTTCATATACTCAATAACATAACTCATTCATTCAAGAAAACAAAATAACAGGGAATTGTAAACAATAGAAACACCAAACATTGGATCTATTTTCCTCTGTTATATTCATTCAAATGTAAATGGCTAAATCTATGATAAAACAACAACTAATAATTCAACAACTACTAAATCACAACAATCTCCTACTAATTTACAACAGTCTCATTCAGGCTACAACTACTAAAGGAGCAACAACTATATGCTAAACCATCCAAATGTTTCTTTGGAGTAAAAGAGGTAGAGTATTTGGGTCATATTGTATCTCATGAAGGTGTCAAGGTAGACCCTAACAAGATTAAGGCCATGATGGACT
>ML788243.1:50434-95221 GCA_009831015.1 Picea engelmannii
GGAGGGGCATGTTAAGCCCTAATATTGGCTCATTACCCCTTAATTGGGGCATATTAGATTAGTAATGCTATTTTATTTATGTCAGCTTTAGGCCATTAGTTGTAATTTAGATTAGTAATGTTATTTTAATTATGTCGTCTTTAAGCCATTATTTGTAATTATACCTCCTAGTCTCCTATATATGCCAAGGAGACATTTTCATTTTGAATCATCTTGTACTTGAACATTTAAGTGGGGTAAAAGGAGGTTTCCCTCGAAGAGGCTTATTATCTGAAATTATCTCTTTTTTAAGGTGTTGAGTACTTTTCCTAAGGTTTTTACATGCTATATTGATGTTTGGTTCTTAACATTTGATATGTTGAATATGGGTGATATGCCCACATCATCTGGAAACTCAATCTCATAGGAATTTGCATCAAACTTCCTTAAGATCTTACATGGCCCTATCTTCTTCATATTCAACTTGTTATATGTTCCCCTTGGGAACCTTTCTTTCTTGAGATGTGCTAGAACCTAATCTCCTACTTCAAATTGAATCTCTTTGCGATGTTGATCAACTCTGTGTTTGTACTCTTGGCTAGAGTTTTGTAAATGCTCTCTGATATAGCTATGGAGATTTTGCATTTTTGCAGCAAAATCTTATGCTCTAGCACTTTTGATCTCACTTTGTTCTAAGTCTCTCAACTCAGATACTCCTCTTGGTTGCATTCCATATAGTGTTTGGAATGGGATATTTCTAGTGCTCCTATTTGGTGATTCATTGTATGAAAATTATTCTTATGGTAGAAAATGATCCCACTTACTATGATTCTCAGTGACGAGACTCCTCAATAAGTTTCCCAGACTTCTGTTCACCACCTTAGTTTGTCCATCTATCTGAGGGTGATAATCTAAGTTGAAGAAAAAATATATCCCCGAATTCTTCCATAATGTTCTCCAGAAATGACCAATGAATTTGGTGTCTCTTTCTGAGACAATTCTTTTGGGTAATCCATGAAGTCGAACAACTTCCTTGAAAAACAAATTTGCAACATGTGTTGCATCACTAGTCTTCTGGCATGGGATAAAGTGTCCCATCTTTTAAAATCTATCCACCACCATAAATATAGAATCACATCCCCTTTGTGTTCTTTGCAGTCCCAATACAAAATCCATGCTTATTGCATCCCAAGGCCTCTCTAGTATTGGCAATGTTGATACAATCCAGTGTTATGTCTTTTTACTTTTTCATGTTGGAAAATTCTACATCTGTTCACAAAATTTATCACTTTTTTTCTCATACCTAGCCAATGGTATGAACTTCTCAACTTTGAAAATGTTTTATCATGGTCAAAATGTCCAGCCAATCCTCCACTATGTTTTTCCTTCAAAAGGTTATCCCTCATTGAGAATTTTTGTATCCACAACTGATTTCTCTTGAACAACAGTCCCTCTTGAATCATATACTCTATCCACTGGCTCATGTCTCTTAGAACATCATTTTCACATGCTTCGTATGCTTCCTTGAAATCAATATCATCACAATACATATCACTAAGGTGTTCAAACCCCAAGGTCTTGACCTGAAATTCCTGCAGAATAGGACATCTCCTGTTCAATGCATCAACAACTTTGTTAGCATTACCAAAAATATGTTTAATGACAAAAGTGAAATTTTTCATAAATTCTATCTACTTAGTGTGTCTTTGTCTTAACTTCTCCTATCTTCTTATGAATTTTAAAGCTTGGTTGTCGCTCTACAAGACAAATTCCTTTGGAATAGTTAATGCCTCCATTTCTTCAAGGCTTGAATTATGGCATAAAATTCTTTATCATATGTGGAGTACCTTCTCTTAGTCTCATTCAGCTTTTCACTGAAACATGCAACTGGTCTATTATCCTGGCTCAAGACTGCTCCAATTTCAACTCCACTTGCATCACATCTCACTTGGAATGTCTTTCCAAAATTTGGTAAGACCAGAATTGGTTGTTCTGTTATCTTCTCCTTCAATATATTGAATATCCTCTCGGCCTCCTCTATCCATTTAAAAGACTTGTGCCTCTTCTTCACTGATCCATCATTGGTTCATAAATTCCACTAAAATTGATGATGAACTTCCTATAGAAACTTGCTAATCCATGGAATATTCTCACTTCAAACATACTCCTTAGTGATGGCCATTCTTTGATTGCTTTCACTTTCTCTGGATCCATCTTGAATTCATTTGAAGAGATCACAAAACCTAAGTAAATGAGTTATGTCTTCATAAAACAAGACTTCTTCAGATTTATCAACAACTTCTCCTGTTGTAGTCTCCTCATCACTAATGTGAGATGTCTCAAATGCTCCTCTTTATTCTTGTTAAAGACCAATATATCATCCAGATATACAACCATAAACTTACCAATAAAATCTTTCAGTATTTCATTCATCAACCTCATAAAACTACTTGGGGCATTTGTTAAGACAAATGTCTTAACAAGCTACTCATACAACCCTTCATTTGTCGTAGAGGATGTTTTCCATTCATCACCTCCTCTCATCCTTATCTGGTGATATCCACTTTTCAAATCTATTTTAGAAAATAAAATTTCTCCACTTAAACAATCCATTAAGTCATCTTTTCTTGGAAAAGGAAATCTATACCTAATGGTGATCTTGTTTATGGCTCTCGAGTCTATACACATTCTCCATCCTCCATCCTTATTTGGACTCAACACAATTGGTATTGTACATGGGCTCAATATTTCTCTGACCAAACCATTGCCTAAAAAATTATGGACTTGGTTCTTTACCTCCTCATTCTCTTGAGGTGTCAATTTGTATGTTGCTTTGTTTGGAGAACTTTATTTAGGTATCAAATAAATATGATGGATGATACTTCTTATGGATGGAAATGAGTTAGGAAACTTATCCACCACTATGTTATAAAAATTATCCAACAACTCCTGAACTTGTTCAGGCAAATCACCCATCGAAGTACTTGTAAGGAAAACTATGGGTTTCCTCACCACAACAAATTGCATCTCTTGTTCCTTCTTGACTTCACTCAAGAGTTATTACCCACTCATGAGAAGCATGCTTATGTTGGTTTCTTCCTTTACTTTCTTCTCCTCTATTGACAACAACATCTGTGTCTTACCATTCTTCCCCAAGGTGTAAGTATTTTTTCTCCAATAATGAATGGAATTTATGTCAAACTTCCATGGTCTTCCCAACAAAACATGACATACATCCATCAGAATCACACCACACAAAATTTCATCTCTATATCCTCTTATTTTAAATTCAACAAAGCATTGTTTAGTTACCATTACTTGGTGTCCTTTTTGCAACCATTAGAATTTATAAGGATTCGGATGTGAAGTTTTCTCTAGCTCTAATTTCTCCACCACCTCTGTGGATACTAAGTTATCAGTGCTCCCACTATCAATTATCAACTTGCATACTATGTCTTTAGTCTTGCAAGATGTCCTGAATATATTGTTCCTCTGCACTGGGTTTTCAATTTCTGGCTCTGGTTCTAAGAGAACCTTCCTCAACATCAAAGATTTTCCATCATCTACACCTTCTTCTTCAACATCCCTTTTCTATGCTTTCAAAATGTGAGCTTCACCTCCTCCTTCTTTCTTTTTCTTGTGACATTCCCAAGACATGTGTCCTATCTTTCCACAAGAATAACACCATCCTTTTCCTCCTCTACTTCTTCCTCTTCCTCTAGAAGAACGTATTCCACCACTTTGTCTTCCTCGGGAATTTCCTCCTCTTTCAGAATGACTGTGTGGTTTCTCAGTCTTGTCTTTGTTTTTATGTTCCTTGTCATGGGAAACTCCCTTTCCTTTGTTTGAGATTCTACCTTTTCCTCGTTGGATTTTTTTTCTGGCCAACTTCTCCTTTTCTTTCAATGAATTCTAATAAGAATCCTCTACTGTCCTTATTGACATCATGTTGATCTCATCCTGGATTTCATATCTTGAGCCATTTATATATATGGAAATATTTTCTTCATCTTTCTCTCTTTCTCTATATTTTATATTCATCGTGTATACCTCCTCTGTGTACTCTTTCATTGCCATACCCTTCTGTCTCAGGTTCTGCAACTACATGAATAGATTTATCTGATAATCTTTGGGCATGAATTTAGCCTTCAGCTTGGCTACCATTCTGTCCCAATTACTTATCTTTTGTTTTCCTTTGCTTCTCCTCTCATCCTACAGTTCATCCCACCATAGTGTTGCATGTCCTTTCAACCTGGTGACAACATGTCTAACCTTCTTCTCCTCATTGACATCTTCATAGTCGAAATATTTTTCCATGGATATTATCCAATCTAGCAGCTCTTCAGCATCCAAATTACCTTCATACATTTGGATGTATATCTTGGCTCTAACTCTCAATCTAACAAATTCTCTCAGTAAGCGTTCTTTGGCAACATTTTCTCCTGCAACTTCTTTAACTTCTATTTCTTCACTTTATGCCTCAATGAAGTCCCCAACATTAGGTGCTCTCCTCTTCATTTCCTCCATCGCCTCTAATATTGCATGAAGCTCTCTCATTTCTCTTTCTATAGCGTGATTGACTATAGGCGGCTCCAAACGTCTCCTTGATTGCACTGTGTTGATTGTTCCTCATGCATAGAGTAAAACTTGGAGCTCTCCTTTCCTACTCAAAACAATTTCAGGCTATGAGACCCCCCCCTTCTCTCCTTAGGTATTCTTGACCTCCCAGTCAAGGATCATTAATTATTCCCTAGTTGGATCAACTCCTCAGGACCTTGTTGGTCTCAAACCCAAAACATAGGCCCTATTATCACCCTTAGGGTTTTCACAGTCACGATCTGATCGTTATCGACATGTCTATCAATCGATGGTTCACAGAATTTGCGGGATGCCAATGTGCTCACTCTTTATTAGAGAGCCATGTCACCACTATCAACAAAGTTCTCACCCAACCTATTTTAAATCGTGGTCATTGATCCCCTGTCTCGACAAGATCAATGGTCCTAGCAACTTGCAGGTTGCAAACTAGTGCACTCGCTAAATTTTTCTGCACTCCCGACAATGATTCCTCACCATCGATTTTTCATTTATAGATCGACAGTCAAGATCCACTTTGGGACTCTGTGCTTCGGGAGCCTCAAATTTCCCCACACTCGCTTCCTCCTGGACTGCTTTCACATGGATTTCATGATCCATTGACACGTGTCTCCCATAGATCAACGACTATGGTTAACTCTGTCTCTTCGGGTTTCAAGAGTTTAAACTCTCTGCACTTGTTTCCTCCTGAGGTACTTCGAACCGAATTACAAGATCTGTTGATACGTTTCCCTCTAGATCTGATGGCTACTATCCACTTTGGCTCTTCGAGATTCAGGAGTTTCAAATATCCTCACTTGGAATCCTACAAAGTAAAATTTCCCAAAATCTCAGATATGTCACCACGCATCCCCCTGGATGATGGACGGTCCCTGGTCTCTTCAGGTCTTTGGTGAATATTTTCTCCTATGAGTACGCAAAGACTTAAAAATCATGCTCTTTTTCCCAAATCCAATGGTCTGGAATGATCCTAGTTCTTCCTGGATGGATATTAGTCAATGACTCGTGAAAGCTTCAGAGCTTCGCTTCCTTCGAATATTTCTCCATGCTATCTCTCTTGAGATTCACTTCTCAAACCCTTTGATCCCTAAAAGGGTCACTTTGAAACTTAGTCTAACTTCGAATCTGTGCACTCCTTGCAACAGATTCTTGCGCAATACTTAACTTCTTATGACCAACTGTGCACTCCTTGCAAATGGAAGTTTCATGCTATCTCCTCTGAGCTTCTGAGTCAAAACAGACTTTTTCACTCCTTGCAACAGATTCTCATGCAAGAATTAGTTTCTTACAACGAATGTGCACACTTTGCAGAAGTCCCTTTGCACTCCTTGCAAATGGAAGTTTCATGCTATCTCCTATGATCTTTTGAGTTGAAACAGACTTTGTCAACTCATTCCTTGTGAAATTTATGCACACCTTTCACGAACTCAATGAAGAGAAACAATTGAAACTTATACAAACACTTCACAGTTTCATATACTCAACAACATAAATCATTCATTCATGAAAAACAAATAACAAGGAATTGTAAACAATAGAAACACCATGCATTGGATCAGATTTCCTCTGTTATATTCATTCAAATGTATATGGCTACAACTATGATAAAACAATGACTAAAAATTCAGAAACTACTAAATCACAAAAATCTCCTACTAATTTGTAGTAGCCTCATTTGGGCATACAACACCTCTATTTACCCTAGATGGATCCTAGGATTCCCTTTGACTTCTCGTCTACTCAAGAGAAAGAAAAAATAACTACTACTTAATTTCCATTACATTAAATTCTAGGAGTGAAACTCCTAGATCACTTGTGATCATTCACCTTGCAAGTGTTTGATCTTCTTTAGTTTTTCAATCAATTCCAAAAATATTAACAAGAAATGCCAAAATTTAAGATTCCAAAATAATTCAAAAGTCATGTTACAGTGTTTAGTTGTCCCTCCATGTGTGGTTGCTGGCGATGCTCCTGCATCATACTCCCTGGACAAAAATTCATGCACTCCTCTCCATGAGCTCCGTCACTGACTTTTCATGCTTCTTGATATCAACTTCATTTTCCCAACTGACATCTTCTATTGGGTTTCCCTTGCACTTGACTAAATATTCAAAATAGGTCTTCCTGCTAGTCTTGTTTCCAATCCTCTAATCAATGATCTTCTCCATATGTGGCTTTTCTTCTATAGAAATTTTATTTTCCAACTGAATCTCTTTCTGACCTTTTTTTTCTGCTGCTTCATATTCCCTATAAGGATTCAGGTTTGATATGTTGAATATGGGTGATATTCCCACATCACCTGGAAACTCAATCTCATAGGAATTTTCATCAAACTTCCTTAAGATCTTACATGGCCCTATCTTCTTCATCTTCAACTTGTTATATGTTCCCCTTGGGAAACTTTTTTTCTTGAGATGTGTCAGAACCTAATCTCTTACTTCAAATTGAAGCTCTCTGTGATGCTAATCAAATCTATGTTTGTACTCTTGGCTAGAGTTTTGTAACTACTCTTTGATCTGGCTATGGAGCTTCTGCATTTCTGCAGCAAAATCTTATGCTCTGACATTTCTGATCTCACTCTGTTCTAAGTATCTCAACTCAGATACTCCTCTTGGTTGAACTACATATAGTATTTTGAATGGGATCTTTCAAGAACTCCTATTTGGTGAGTCATTGTATGCAAATTATGCTTATGGGAGAATATGATCCCACTTACTATGATGCTTAGTGACCAGACTCCTCAATAATTTTCCCAAACTTATGTTCACCAACTCGGTTTTTCCATCTGTCCGAGGGTGATATGTTGAGTTGAAGGATAAATTTGTACCCAACTTCTTCCATAGTGTTCTCCAGAAATGACCAACGAATTTGGTGTCTTTGTCTAAGGCAGTGCTTTTGGGTAATCCATGAAGTCGAATAACTTCCTTGAAAAATAAATTTGCAACATGTGTTGCATCACTAGTTTTCTGGCATGGGATGAAGTGTCCCATCTTTGAAAATCTATCCACCACTGGAAATATGGAATCACATCCCTTTTGTGTTCTTGGCAGTCCCAATAAAAAATCCATGCTTATTGAATCCCAAGGGCTCTCTAGTATTGGCAATGGTTGTTACAATCCATTGTTATGTCTTTTTATTTTTTCATGTTGGCAGATTCTACATCTGTTCACAAACTTTATCACTTATGTTCTCATACATGATCAATAGTATGAACTGCTCAATTGTGAAAATGTTTTATCATGGACGAAATGTACGACCAATCCTCCACTATGATTTTCCTTCAAAAGGTTATTCTCATTGAGCATTTTGGTATGCACAACTGATTTACCTTGAATAACAATCCCTCTTGAATCATATACTCTATCCATTGGCTCCTGTCTCTTAGCACATGATTTTCACATGCTTCATATGCTTCCTTGAAATTTGGATCATCACAATATGTTGGGACAGGGGCAGACCCGGGGTTCATTTCTAATAGTGTACCAACAAGCCCTAACTACTGGCCCTTTCGAGAACACCTACAAAGCAGATGCAGTCTCACCTGAAGTAGATATAGGGGGTTGTAGGAAATAGTTTTCTACAACCAGAGGAAATGCAAATTGGATCTAGGGAAACACTCTGACACATATCTATCTATTCTTTATCTTTCTTAATCCTACTACATAAACTATATATCAGATCTACCACAATATTTCATTAACAGTATATCAGAGATCAGAATAGCACAACATCAATCACAGACAACAACAGGATATACATGGTTCACCCTCTCTCTAGGTCTACGTACACAAAACTTCACTTATAATATATTAAATTAAATCATACAGTTCTATTTGCACTTAGCTTGCAGATCTCTCTCTTTCTTTCTCTTCTCCTCTCTTCTCTCCCTACGCACCTAGCTGTAGGGTTGATCTTCGCACCCAACTGAATATCTTACAACACAGACTCTCTTTCAATAGAATACTTCTCTCTCTCAACCACAATAATCTCTCATGACATACTCGACCCCCTCCTAGGTCCTCTTGACATTTATTTATACATTACAATGACTCTTGGAAATCCTTAGGCCAAAACCTAGGTGTCAAAACCCTAAATACCAAAACCCTAGGTGTTTAAAACCCTAGGTCAACTTGACCCATGTTTCATGGCTTCGCTAGCATGTCTTTCCTTATTACTTGCGAGGTGATCCAAAGAATATGCCAGTGGCTTTTTCATATTGTTGATTCGTCCATGATCGATCTTCCTTGTTGATCTTTCCTTCTCGCTCTCCCTATCTAACAACCTTATTTCTCTTACTTCGCTCTGTCTTTTGGTCACTTCGACCCAATCTTAGTCAACTTGTCTTCCGTGTAGTTCAAAATTCATATTTTCTCTTCATTTTTCCTTTCTTTTCTTCCTTAGTCCATACCCAAGGGCCAATAGGCCCCTAACACTCACCTGTGACTCGTCTCAAGGCACTTTGATCCGAGCTTTCCGATTTTCTTCAACTTCAGATTGCATAGTGCAACTTGTCTTTCTACTCCATCCTACCCTTCTTTCCTTCTAAAGATTGTATTTTTTGTGTCTAGTACCTAGTTTTAACTGTACCTAGTACTTGGACCCTTCTCCTTATTCTTTTACTGAGAGTTGTGATGCAGCTGGTTGTCATAGTACAATTTGAACCGACTCCCATTCACCAAACCTTCCTTCCATTCTCCATTCAAATTTTTCAACTGCGCAACTCCTCCTTCTGTAATGTAAACAACCTCATATGGCCCAAGCCAATGTATCATGAACTTCCTTGGATGCTTCAAGAACTTGTTGTCGTATACAAATACCAGATCTCCTTTCTTGAAGGATTTCTTCTTGACGTTCCTATCATGATAAGCCTTTTCTCGGTCCTCCTGTACCTATTGATGGAATCCTGCAACAAATCGATTTCTTTCTATTTCTACCAACGGTGAAAGCCTCTCTTGAACAATGCCAGTTTCATCCATATCTGTGAATGATTCAATTATAATACTAGGAACCAAATATTCCATAGGGACAACTGCTTCGAGGCCATACACCAAATTAAAGGGAGTCTGCATTGTTATCTTCTTGCAAGTAGTTCTATAGGACCATAGTACTGCTGGTACTCTCAAATACTAGTCATCCTTGTTCACACTGCAAATCTTTGTCAGCATTTTCTCCAAGATCTTGTTGATGGCCTCAATTGTACTGTTCTCCTGTGGGTGATATGGGCTACTCTTCTGATGATGAACTTCAAATTCCTGAGTCAAGGCTTCAATAGTCTTGTTAATAAAATGTGTACCTTGATCGCTCATCAGGGTCTTCGGGAATCCAAACCTGTTTATGACATCCTCAAATATAAATTGCACAACTGTATTTGCACTACATTCCCTAACTACTCTTGCTTCTGCCCATCTTCTCAAATACTCTGTCTGTTGGAAGATTGGTTGTTGTCATTGTTGTCAACCCTAGTCATGGGTTTTGGACCACAATATTGATGAAGGTATTTGGACACGAAGGAAAATGCACATGCATATACAACACCCATGGATGGATAGTATACATCATGTTGTTTCCAGTGGTATGTGGCATGTCACGTGGATACTCATGGTTGAGGATAAATGAATTTTTGAAGATGACAAAGTGAATTGAAGAAGGAAGTACATGTAGGCCCTGAAGATAATTAAAGAAAAGAATTACAAAATAAGAAAGTGTCAGGTCAACCCTAATGTTAAAAGGAAGTGACATAAATGGTATAAATACACATCATTATACATTCATTTGATACACAAGTCAAATTTCAAAGGAAATCAGAAGTAAAGAAGGGCAGATTTCAAGGGAGGATGAAGTCTTTTGGTGATGTGTTCTAAGGTATGTTATTTTCAGGTCATCTTACCATTTTCGCTATAACATTTTTTCTAGAAACATTCAGATGTGGAAATTTATATGGTACATAGAATGATTCAGAATACATATCAAGGTACCTATGGTAAAATTTTGATCTCTATATTCACTATAATTATGGAGATACAATCTATGGAAGATAAGGTTTTTGACTAGTTCTAAAGATAGTCAATAAACAGGTGTTCCGGGTAAAAAAATCATAACTTATTCATAGAGAAACAAAATTAAGTGGGACAAATTTCATTGGGAATAGTATGAACCATAGTTTATTTTTTGCGAGTTTCATAATCTGATGTTAAATATTGAGAGCGGGGCATTCTATACAAGTTCGCTCTCCTGAATAAACCATAATTGAATAAAGTCTACCATTCTTTCTATAACTTCTTTTTGGGGAGGATTCAAGGAGTGAAACTTGGAGGATATTCAGAGAATACATTGTGTAATATTATCTATAGGATCAAATTATTCCAATAATTTAGTAATTACATAAGTTGAAGAAGTCTCAGGAATCATTATCAGGCTCTATGTGATGGTTGGTTAATGGTGATGATTTAATGTAAAGTTTTATTATCTTTAATATATTATTGGGTGTAAGGAAGAGGCAAGGATGGAGAGTTCAACCCTCTCTTGATATTGGAGGATTGTATCTTCCTCTTGGAGTTTTATCCCTCCCTTTATATTTGGAAGTTGTAGCTACCTTTGGAAGTCATTACTTTCCTTGACCAATAACTATTGATTATTTCTCATATATTGTGCATGGCGTATTGTGGTGTATTGATGTAACCCTTATACTATTGTTCACTAGTCATTGGATATAATTTAATGGTTTAATTATAAGTTGAAAAAGTTTTTAAATTCTACTTGATACCAATTCACCCCCCTCTTAGTATCTACAATTGGTATCGGAGTAGGTTTCCTTCGGAACAGTTTAACCACTGGAAGGAAAATCCTAAGTAGAGATGGATGACCATGAGCACATTTCAAATGGGATTCAAAAATTTGATGGAAGAAATTATGCATACTGGAGTGATAGAGTGAAAAATTACCTAACGTGTTTGGGAGTAGACATTTGGTACTCAGATGTAAATGGCTATGTAATCCAAAATAATGCTCCAACTGATCCAAATGAGAAGAAGCTTATGAGTTGCAATTCAAAATCCAGACATGTTATTCTAGCATCATTGTCACCGACCATTTCTAGAAAAGTGATGGGTTGCAACACTACTAAAGAGGTATGGGACAAACTCAAGAGTATCTACAAAGGTGATCCAAAAGTTAAGCAGGTCAAGCTTCAACGACATAGAGAAGAATTTGAAAATTTGTAGGAGATGAATGAAAAGGAAGATATTGCAACCTATCTTCTTAGAATTGATGAAGTTGTTAATTCTATCAGAGGATTAGGTGAAGAGATCGATGAGTCATTGGTTGTACAAAAAGTGTTGAGATCACTTATCTTAAGTATGATGCTAAGGTATCCACCATTGAAGAAACTAGAGACTTGACCAAAATGACAATGGATGAATTACATGGGTCTCTTATAGCATATGAAATGAGAACAGGTACAGAAAGTGACAAGCCAAACAATGAAGAAACCTTTAAAGCCATAAAGAAGACAAAAGATGGGGAAAATGACCTTGATGAAGAAATAACAAATTTTGTAACAAGGTTTCAGAAGGGAAGTGGAAGATACAAAGGTAAGTCTCCTCTCAAATTCTTTAACTATGGTAGAATAGGACATATTGTTGAAAACTGCTACTATAAAAAGAGAAGTATTAACAATAAAAAGATATTCTGCTCCAAGGATGATGACATCTCCTCAGATGAGAGTGATGAAGGAGATAATGATGAAGGATAAGTCCTCTTAATAACCCAAGAAACCCATGATGATGATCACAATAATTCTAAAGAAGAATAAATCATTTGTGAAGAAGATTCAGATGAAGAAACCAACCTTGATTCCTTTTGGGGATACAAAGACAATGCAAAGAGTGAACAAGAATATGAGAATCTTGAAAAGTTGAAGCATGTTGAAACTAAAAATAGCAAGCTTAGAAACACAAACATAATACTAAAAGGTGAATTGAGTAGTTGTGAAGAAGAGAATTACAAGCTTGAAGATACCATTAATAGCTTGAAGGAACAATTAGAATATTATGAGAAATTGAAAGCAGAATTGGATCACACAAAAGGGGAGCTACTATTGACAACATAAAAGTTGAAGAAGTTCGAAAAAAACACTAAACAATTAGATGATATACTTAGCAATCAAAGATTACAAGTGAAAATACATGACTAGGATACAATGATAGTTTGAAGACAACAAAACAAGAGAAGGAAGATGAAAATGATGAAACCAACACTCCAGAACAAGTTGAACAACAAGATAGAAGACTAGAATTCAGAAGGAATGAGACATCAAGAATATCATATCCCATCAGGTATGAAAGAAATCAATAAGAAGGAAACTACAGAAGAATAGATTGTGAACCAAGATGGACCACACCACAAATGAGATCACTCACTCCCATGTATCAAAATTTCTTTCTTGGACATTGTTATACTTGTGGAAATTTTGGACACAAGGCAATCAATTGTAGAATCAATGAAAGGAATAACTATCCAAGCTACATGAAAGGTGAAAATAGTAGATATGGAAATGTTCGTAGACCTATCAACATAAATTATAATCCATTTGATCCATTAATAGATCAAAATATTGTATGTTACAAGTGCAATAATATTGGTCATAAAGCACGAGATTGGAGAGATATGAAGGAAGATAATAATATGCCAATTGTCTGTATACCAACTACAACATGGAAAAGGAAATAAATTCCACAAAATGAAAATTGTCAAATAACATTGGTCGCTAAAGAATGCAAAGAAGAAGATGAATGGTTCATAGATAGTGGGTGCTCATCTCATATGACCAGAGATCAAAGAAAATTTGTCAGCTTGAAGAAAAAGGGTGGAAATGTTGCATTTGGATATGAATCATATACTAAAATACTTGGAAAAGGAATTGTAAAGCTTGGAAGTGAAAATGTAAAATAAAGAAAAGTCCTATTGGTTGAATATCTGAAACATAATCTCCTCAGTGTTAGCAAATATGCGATCAAGGATACACTCTTACGTTTGATTCCCGAAAATGTAAAATCAGAGAAAATAACTAAGGAAGATTGGTTGCACCTGCAACAAGAAGACCAAACAACATATACATCCTAGACATGAAGAAGAGAGAGAATATAGAAGCCACAGAAAATGATTCCAAGGAAGAAAAAGATCCAAAGACCAAAAATAAGGATGAAGTATTATTGAGTGCCACATGTTAAGGGGGAACAGCCCGAAAGAAGAGAGTTACCTTTTTCCATTAAACTCAAGGGAGAAGCCCTACCCTTTTCCATTGATGTCAAAGGNATGAGTGTTTCCATTAATGAAAAAGGGGGATATTGTTGTAATATTGGTTGTTTTCATTGATGGCAACCCTAGTCATGGGTTTTTGACCGCAATATTGATGAAGGTATTTGGACATGAAGAAAAATTCACATGAAGACACAACACCCATGGATGGATAATATACATCATGTTGTTTCTAGTGGTATGTGGCATGTCACATGGATCCTCATGGTTGAGGAGAAATGAATTTTTGAAGATGACAAAGTGAATTGAAGAAGGAAGTACATGTAGGCCCTGAAGATAATTAAAGAAAATAATTACAAAATAAGAAAGTGTCAAGTTGACCCTAATGTTAAAAGGAAGTGACATAAATGGTATAAATACACATCATTATACATTCATTTGATACACAAGTCGAATTTCATAGGAAATCAGAAGTAAATAAGGCCGGATTTCAAGGGAGGATGAAGTCTTTTGGTGATGTATTCTAAGGTATGTTATTTTGAGGTCAACTTACCATTTTCTCTATAAATTTTTTTGTAGAACGATTCAGATGGTGACATTTCTATGGTATTGAGAATACATATCAAGTTACCTATGGTAAACATTCTTGAGTCGCTATAATTATGGAGATACACTCTATGGAAGATAGGGTTTTTGACCAGTCCTGAAGCTAGTCAATAGATAGGTGTTCCGGGTAAAAAGTCATAAATTCTTCATAGGGAATCCAAATTAAGTGGGACAAATTTCATTAGAAATATTACGGACTTTTTTTTCTTGTGTGTGAGTTTCAGAATCAGATGTTAAATATTGGGTGCAGGGAATTATGTACAAGTTTGCTCTCCTTAATAAACTAGAATTGAATAAAGTCTACCATTCTTTCTATAACTTCTTTTTGGGAAGGATTAAAGGAGTGAAAATTGGAGGAGCCCTAGATAATACATTGTGTAATATTATCTAAAGTATCCTAGTATTCCAAGAATTGAAGAATTACAGAAGTTGAATAAGCCTCAGGAATCATTATCAGGCTCTATGTGATGGGTTGTTGATGGTGATGATTTAATGTAAAGTTTTATTATCTCTAATATATTCTTGGGTGGAAGGAAGGGGAAAAAATGGAGAGGTCAACCGTCTCTTGATATTGGAGGACTGTATATTCCTCTTGGAGTTTTATCCCTCCCTTTATATTTGGAAGTTGTAGCTACCTTTCGAAGTCATTACTTCCCTTGACCAATAACTATTGATTATTTCTCATATAGTGTGCATGGTGTATTGTGGTGTATTGATGTAACCCTTATACTATTGTTCACTTTTTATTGGATATAATTGAATGGTTTAAGTATAAGTTTATTTTTTTTTTAAATTCTACTTGATATTGATTCACCCCCCTCTCAGTATCTACATTGTCACAGTGATGATGTATCTAGCTCTTGTGCACTTCCCTGGTGGTTTTATAGGTCCCAAGAAATCAATTGCCCATTTTTCAAATGCCTGAAAAGTAAGTTGTGGTGCTAAAGGAATCTCATCTCTTTAGGAAGGCTTCCCAACTCTTTGGCAGACATCGTAGGCTTTATATTATTCCTTAGCATCTTTGTGTAAGGTAGGTCACCACAGGCAAGCTCTAAGAACCTTTTTCGTGATGAATTTCCCTGCATAGTGTCCTCTTGCGATGCCTTCATGTGCTTCTTATAAAATCAATGGTTGTTCTGCCTCCATAACACATCTCCTCAAGATCGCATCAGGTCCCATCTTGTATAGTTGTTCGACTATAAGTGAAAAATCTACAATTTGCACTGCGAGTTGTTTCTTCTGGATGATTGTATATTCACTAGGTGACATTCCTGTTGACATGAAATGTACTATCTCTGCGAAGTGATCATCAATATTTCTAATGGCCAACAACTGTGCATCTAGTAGTGTATCATCCAAACTAGTAGGTTCCTCTCCATTCTCTAACCTAGAAAAATGATTAGGTCCCTTGTTCATTCTCCCTAGGTTGACCAAAATCTAAAAATCATATTCCTGGAATAACAGTAGCCATATGAAGATTATTCACTAGGTATTCCAACGCGGAGTGATCAGTGAAAATCTTAAAGTGGCCTCCCAATGAGTAGTGACCAAACTTTTGCAGTGCGTACACCATGGATAAACCTTCTCTCTCAGTGGTGGTGTAATTTATCTAAGTTGTTGAGAGCTTCTTGGTAAAAAAGGCTAATGGGTGGTCAATATCTCCTGCTCATGGTTGTGCTAACACTACTCCTAGTGCAATAGAAGATGCATCGAATCTCTGTTGACATTATTCTATCCATTGAAACTGGCAATATTTTCTCAGAATCTTCTCCATAGGTGTTGTAATCTTTGCATATCCCTTAATGAACTTCCTATAGTATCCAGTATTTCCCAGTGCAGTGCATAACTGTCTAACTGAAGTAAGAGGGGGTAAATCAACAATAATGGCAATCTTGGACGGATCTACCAGTAACCCGTACTTACACACAACATGGCCCAACAACACTCCAAAAGGTGAAAAGAAGATGCACTTCTTCAGATTTAGGGAAATCTGACATTGCCTGCACTTATCCAACATTAGTCTTAAACATTCAATATGATTTTGTAATAAACCAAAAGTAGTCCAATCATCAAAATAGGTTTCCAAAAATTTATGTAACAATTCCTTGAATGCTTTGACCACCACCCTAGAAAAGATGGTTGGTGCATTCTTCAATCCGAAAGGCATCACTATATACTAGTAGGAACCCCATTCTGTTGCAAATGTGGTCTTATGGAGATCTTTATTAGCAATCTTGATCTGGTGATAACCTAAAAATCAATCTGTAAAGGAATATACCTCCTGTCCTCCTACATTATATAACACTTCGTCTGTAAACGATGTAGGGAATGGGTCATGCAAACAAGAATCATTCAGCTTCATGAGGTCTATGCAGATCCTGATCTCTCCTATCTTCTTATCTTGCACCACCATAGGACTAATCCATTCTGACTCTTCAACAGGTTCTATGATTCCTTCCATCATTTTGTCTAATTCAATCTTTACTTTCTCCTTATATTTGGGATTCAATCTATAAGGTCTCTAGTTGATTGGCCTTGCATCTGGTTTCAATGGGATCTTCATCTCTCCCATGGGTTCTTTTATTCCCTTCATATCAATGAACTTGGTTGGAAACAAGTCCTGATATTCATGCAGTAAATCTGTGATCTTATTAATGGTGGCACCATCCTAGTAATCCCCTACATTAGCAAGCTTAGGTGCTTGCTCTATTCCATTATTAACTTTATTGATTTTGATCGGTTGTCCAATGAAAGGTAGTTTGACTCATGGTCCTTCTACCTCTCTATGTCCTTCCGTTTCTGTGATGTTCACTTTCCTAGGATCATTGTCTTCATCGGCATTGATATTGTAACATCCTTGCAGTTTCTAAAGGGGCGCAGTCCATCCATCCTCGTCTTGCTCCATAGGGAGGCTAGGTGCCTCCTCAAATACTTTTTGTCTTACAACCTGTAATGCTTTATCTACTGAAGGGTACTGGATTTCAAATGAAAATGTGGCTACAAATTTTTGAGTCATACCTTCCCAATCTGTAGTGGTGAGGCACAGTTATTATTGAAGGTACTAGTTGATAGGTGTTGTATCCAGTGTGTTAATGAATTTGTGTACCCATTTCTCCTGAGGAATTTCTCTCTAGGTATCCTCACAACTTCGCACATGGTCCTTTAGACATGTTTGACCTATGTATATAACTTCACATATTTATATTTGTTCTAAAAATCATGTCATCATCAGAGTGTGACATTGCACCCAGTCCACAATGTTCTGTTTATGTGTTCCCCACCATCTGTTTATGTGAAATTTTGTAGTTCTTCTATGGCTTTTTCATACTTAATCAAATTAATGCAAGTACACAAGAATTCCATAAGTCTACTTACCAATTTTCCTTCTTGGGGTGAAGAAGATTGATCAAAGTCTAGGGGCATTCCACATTCTCTCACTTCTAGTTGTGCCTTTGAGGAAGAAGCTTGATCTCTTCCAAACTCTTTTATTGCCTCTTCAAATATCTGCTTCTCTTTCTTTGGATCAAACTCCTATGGCTTCTCTATAGTTTTTCTGACTCCTGGTTGTTTTGTAGTCTTCCCTGGAGTCACCTTGTCTTCTTCTATAGCAACGCCTCCTCTAGTGATAACGACAACTCTAGGATCCACTCCATGAGGTTCTGCTGTGATTAGTTTTACTTGTTGGTTTCCTCCTCGTCTTTCCTGAAGTTTGGCTAACAACGCAGGAAAATCTTCTATGACATGTTCAAATGAGTTGTGGTAACTGCAAGTGGTACAAGGGTTCTGACAATCCCTTTCCATGTGACTAGGTTGTACGCAGTTGTAACAAATGATCTGTCCTTGACCTCGACCCATGCCTCCTCCTCGTCCTCTTCCTATGAATATTCCACGAGGGTTGAATTTTCCACTTCTTGGGGAGTTAAACTGCATGGTATATCCTTCTTGTTGTACTTCACCTTGAATTTTGTATATATCCCTTGAAATTGCATGCATGAGGTCATAAGCCCTACAATCCCTATCATCATGCCCCACCAATTTACATAATGTGTAGTAAAGGTTGGTAGGTGTTTGGACATATTTTTTCATGTAATAGAATTCTCTAGGGTGATGTCTATTTCTACATACCTCACACCAAGGTAGAGTAACTTGCTTCAAAGGGATTGGGGCTCCTGAAGCCAAGTACTCATGGAATAAAGGACAATTCTCTTTATCATGACCTTTTAATTTTCATCTGCTACACCAAATATCTTCTCTTTTATCTTTTCCCTTATCCCTTTTCATATCTTTGACCTGTAGTGATAAGAGAGTTAGCTAACTCAAAATTAAACTCATACCTGAACTGGACTCTCCCATAGGGGTTGGTTCTAGTTTCATGGCAATATAGAAATGCCTCATCTTGTGAAGCGATTGTCTGTTGCATTAGAAGGACTCTGATGTTTGGTAAGAGGGAAGCAATGAACCATTCCTTGATCCGCTCGTCTAGGATCTGAAAATTCAACCAACCCATTAAGGTCTTAAACCTCTAATCAAACTCCCAAACAGGTTCAACTACTCTCTGCTTGATTTATTTCAATTCTTTAATGCATTGTGACTCTGACTTTCGTTTATTGAATTCTTCAATCAATGCATTCTTGATCTCATTCAGCGGTTTAGGCTATGCAATTCCTTGTACAATTTTCATGTACCATCTTAGTGCGTTATCTCTTAGGGTGGTACTAAAATGATCTCTCTTAACAGCTTGGTCGATGACATTCTTAATACTCCATAAAACTTCACATAAGAACTAATGTTGATCAGGATCCTTAGATCCATCTCCCCTAAAGGTGGCTAACCTCATCTCATCTACCATAGATCTTCCTAGGGTTGTTGACTGAGTATGCATTGAACCGCTTGTACCAGTTCTCTGAGTGTTCTGATAACTTAGGTTACTCAGGTTACTTAATGTTGTTAAAAGAATAGGAGGCGTAATAGTACTTACGTCAACAGTCTGTGCAGTTCCTGAAGTTTCTGATTCTTCACGACGAGGTTCTTCAGTCTTCCCTTCCTCTTCCCTTCCAGACTCTAAATTCTCTTCGTCTGTAAGATCTGCCTCTTCTTTACTGTAGAATCCTTTGTCTCTATAGTTCTTCTTAAATAGGTTCACAAGAGGAGCCTCTCTGAACTCTCTCCCACTGCGCGTATGTCCAACCTCTATATCGTTGTCATTGTTTGAATTCTTGAACATTATCTTTTTCAATCTAACCCACTAAAGTATCTTCAGGATGTTCTTCTCATGCAATAACATATTGATATTCAACTTCAAGAAGTGTAAAAATTTTCCTCTTCATCCCTTAAAGAAATATCTCTCTACTTGTCTATATGATTATAATCTATCAATAGAAAACTCAGTGATATACCCTCCAATGGTACTATCAAACAAGTGATCTACTACTCTTGAAACAGTGTTATCAACTCTCTTGACCTTCTTCATCAGTGTCGATGTCCAAACCATAGGCGGTCTGAGTTTGATCTCAAAATGGGTATCTTCCAATCTGGCTAACCACTCATATATCTCCTGATGAATCCCTCCAAAGAAAATCTCATGTATATCAGTAAAGTTATATTTTCCCAACCAATCCTCTGTACTAAGATTAGGCTTCTTATTCTGATCTTCAATGAAGTCCTTCTCTTATTCTTCTATCCACTTCTAAATCTCTTTCTTTGATGGAAACCACCTTGACATTCCCTCAATAAGATCCAGGTCCCAGCAACAAAACCATTTGTTGGCATAGGGTAAAACCTGGGGTTCAATTCTAATAGCACACCAACAATCCCTAACTACTAGCCCTTTCGGAAACACCTGCAGTCTCACCTGAAGTAGCTATAGGGGGTTGCAGGACACAGGTGTCTACAACTAGAGGAAATGCAAAGTGGATCTAGGGAAACACTCTCACACAAATCTAGATATTCTTTATATTTCTTAAGCCTACTGTGTGAACTATATCTCAGATCTACCACAATATTGAATTAACAGTATATCAGAGATCAGAATAGAACAACATCAATATCAGACAAAAACAAGATATACGTGGTTCACCCTTTCCTTAGGACTACATCCACATAATTGTTCCTAAAATATATTAAATGAAAGCATACAGTTCTATTTTCTCTTAGCTTGAATACCTCTCTCTTTATTTCTCTTCTCCTCTCTTCCCTCCCTACATACCCAACTGAAGGGTTGATCTTCGCACCCAGCTGAATATCTTACAACAGAGACTCTCTTTCAACAAAATGCTTCTCTCTCTCAACCACAATAATCTCTCATTAAATAATCAACCCCCTCCTAAGTCCTCTTGAAATTTATTTATACATTACAATGACTCTTAGAAATCCTTAGGCCGAAACGTAGGTGTCTAAAACCCTAGGTCAACTTGAGCCATGTTTTCAGGGCTTCGCTAGCCTGACTTTCCTTCTTACTTGCGAGGTGCTCCAAAGCATCTACTAGTGGTTTTTTCCGCTTGCTGAGTCATCCATGATCCATCTTCCTTATTGATTTGTCTTCCTCTCTCTCCCTGTCTAATTGATTGCTTTCTCTTACTTTTCTCCATCTTTTCTAATCTTTTGGACACTTCGACCCAATCTCAATCAACTTATCTTCCACGCAGTTTGGACTTTGTCTTTTCTCTTCCTTTTTCCTTTCTTTTCTTCCTTAGTCCATACCCAAGGGCTAACATAATACATATCCCTAAGGTGTTCAAACCCAAATGTATTAACCTAAAATTCCTGTAGAATGAGACATCTCTTGCTCAATGCCTCAACAACTTTGTTAGCATTACCAGAAATATGTTTAATGACAAAAGTGAAATTTTGCATAAATTCTATCCACTTAGCATGTCTCTGGTTTAACTTCTCCTGTCTGGTTATGAATTGTAAATATTTGTTGCTATTGTAAAACACAAATTCCTTTGGAATAGGTAATGTATCCATTTCTTCAAGGCTTGAATTATGGCATAAAATTCTTTAACGTATGTGGATTACTTTCTCTTAGTCTCATTCAGCTTCGCACTGAAATATGCAAGTGGTTTATTATCCTGGCTCAAGACTGCTCCAATTGCAACTCCACTTGCATCACATCTCACTTGGAATGTCTTTCCAAAATTTGGTAACACCAGAATTGGTTGTTCTATTATCTTCTCCTTCAATATATTGAAGATCCCATCGGCCTCCTCTATCCATTTAAAAGACTTGTGGCTCTTCTTCACTGTATCCATCATTGGTGCACAAATTCCACTAAATTTTTTTATGAAACTCCTATAGAAACTTGCTAATCCATGGAAGATTCTCACTTCAAACATACTCCTTGGTGATGGCCATTCTTTGATTTCTTTCACCTTCTCTGGATCCATTTTCAATTCACTTGAAGAGATCACAAAACCCAAGTGATCCGGATTATTTTCAGCACGAAATGAGATCGGAGATATAATAAATAAAAGCACAGAGATATCACAGATATTCAATAATATAATAGAAATGTATCAGAGATTCAACCATAAACATAGATATACAGTAATACACAATTTCTATTAATGAAAGAAATGTACAGAGACTGTAAAAATACAGAGTGAAAGACTCGCTAGAATGGTGGTAGCTTATCTCTGAGAAGAGATGTGACAGCTACTCGCATTCACAAGAAGATGATTACAATGAGGCTCTGAAGGCCTTTTTACAATAAACGGGAATGAAAAAATTCCTAGACATCCAAAAACTTAACCCTAAGAGATGAAGCGCCAAAAGTCATGTGGGACCCGTTTGGATAAGTTAGTACATCAACTTCCCGAGGTCGTAACCTTTGCATACAATCTTCGTTTTAGGCGTATGATAGCTCGTTGGAAAGGTATCATTGAGGAGATTCGTTTTGAGCACTCAATCATTCCTTTATCTATCATTGAGAATATCAATCTCAAAAAACCTTCATTTAGGCCCTCAAAATGGCCCCAGAAGTTAAAACTTGCTAAAAATAGTAAATTGCCAAAATTGTCAGAAAGCTGTTTTGAGCCAGTTGGAAAAGGTGGGTGGCCACCAATATGCACTTGGATCAATCCTCCCTCCTTAGGAATAAATGTTCTCCATTGTTTTGAGTTCCCGAGGGAGAAGGAAAAGCGTTTGTTGAATTTGCATCTTGGTGAGCTACTTGTCTTGTTGGAGACGTCGCGCTGCTCAGTTTGTGGAAGTCTATCATGAACCTGTTGAGGTTGAGACTGTTCAACAAGTCAAGATACATGAGAGGATGGTGTGAAGAAGAAATCTCTCTGCTTTGTTGCAACCTTGTCGACCTTCTTCTGTTGGATGGAAGGTGCTTGGGGTAAGGCTGTAGTGGTTGCAGTGTCCTTTTGTTCTCCTTTTGAATAGATTGTGAAGAAGCTGAATTTTGCAGTATGAGATACTACCTTGCGACACTTTTTAGGTGGAACAGTAGTCAGAACTACCTCTGGTATTTTGTAGAGATGACCCCCCAAAGTAACAATGACACTACGGGGTCGAGACTCATAAACAACATGGCGTCTCCACATATATGGTTGACCCAAGAGCACATCAAAGACATCCAGCGGGGCAACATCACATAATACCTCATCCTTGAAGGGATGGATGTCATATGATAATCGACATTGTTGGCTGACATGGAGATCTTGTCCTTGGCGAAGCCACCCAATGTTGTATGGCTGCGGGTGTGCTGTTGTCGACAATCCCAATTGTTTGACGACCTCTGCTAAGATGAGGTTCTGCTGGCTTCCACTATCAACAATAAAATGTAGTGGGGTCCCCTTCACCCACATCTGTGAATGAAAAAGGTTCTCCCCCTCTTCAGGATCCATTGTTTCTTCTGGTTCAATTGTTGTGGTCGTGACAATAGTAGTGGGGTCCACGTCAATGATCTGTCCTTTACCATTATTTTTAGAATCAGATTCTGAATCAGGGTTCGGCTCTTTTTATTTGATCTCGACCCCAATGAATGTTTTGAGTGACATTCATCGGTGTTGTGGCAGGGGCTTTTGTGGAACTCGCACCATTTTTCAGTGTCCTTCTTTATCTTCCCGTGACTCTTCTTTTCCTGTGTCTTGGACTGGTTTTCAGAAGACTATTTCTTTGGGCCGTCTTTGTCATACTTCGATTGTTGTGGATTTGCAGAACTAAACTCCCATTTGTTCTGGTGCTTAAATTTCTGCTCGATTTTAACAGCATATCGATAAGTAGCACCGAGTGATGAGATGTCCAGAAAATCCATTTCAGTTTAGATGTATCTGTGTATAGCCCCATGGTATTTCAGAACCAAATGTTACTCGTAGTCTTTGATACCCATATTCGTGCACAAGGTATGGAAGGTATTGGTGAACTCCGGAACTGCTTGGCCCCTCTCTTTCCATAGTATGGTCCATCTCATGTACTGGTCCTCATAGTTGCCAATAGGGTAATACTGTTCCTTTACTGCATCCACAAAAAAATCCCAAGTGGGATCAGTCCCGTATATCCCAGACTCCTCTGTGGAACTTTGCTCCTAGTAAGTTTCCCACCAATGTTTGACATGAGGGAGAGATTTAAGGAGTGCGAAGGTGATCTTTTCTTTGTCGAAAAAATTGTGAACAAAGAAATAACCTTCTAGTAGAGTTAACCATTTTTCTAGGGCTTCTGCATCTATCTGTCTTTCAAATACAGGAATATCAAAATTAACTTCTAGGTCTTGAAAGGCGAGGTGCCTCCAAAGTGGCCACTTGATGAATATGCACCTTCTTTCACCCTTCAGTAAAACATTGTCCTTAGTGTTCATTCCTTTCTCGGAACAGGGTTGGATACGATTTCTGCAAATTTTCCTCCAATTCCCAAGTGGTCTCCTAAGGAATAAAGTTCTTCCATTGCACTTTTACCTGAGTGACAACTGTATCCTATGGATTGTCTCTTTCCTATCCAAAATGAACAGAGGTTCTGATTGGAACTCACCTTCTAGTTCCACCTGCATCATGTTCCAATCGATCATGTGAGTAAGATCATGAGCATAAGTTTTAACAAAGAATATGAAATACATTATGATTTTTTCAGATTTGTAGGAAGTGCACGTTGATATGCCACGGGTCCAATTCGAGCTAAGATATCGAAAGGGCTGAAAAACCCGGGTGAGAACTTGGCACAACTTCCTAGATTTAAAGAAATTCTTCTTTCTTTCACTTTTAAATACACTTGGTCTCCAACTTGAAATTCCTGGTGTCTTCTTTTTAGGTCCGCATAACTTTTATGTCTATCCTGTGCCTCTTTTAAATTCTGTTGCACTTTTCTTACCATATTCCCCATTTCTTAGAGAATTTCTGGTCCTACCATGAGTCTGTGAACTGGGTTATCCCAGCTAATTAGAGTTGTACACTTTATTCCATACAATAATTCGAAGGGGATCATCTTAACCGATGTATGGTAACCATTATTGTATGCAAACTCCACCAAGTGTAGGTAGTCTTCCCACTTACTTGGATTTGTCCTTACATAGACTCATAGCATATCTTCCACAATTTGGTTTGTTCGTTCAGTCTTCCCATCCGTTTGTGGGTGGTAGCTTGTTCTGAAATTCAAGTTAGTATTCAACCCTGCAAACAATTCTTTCCAAAAGTAGATGTAAATTTTACGTCTCTATCCGAAATCACCATTTTTTTGGAATACCATGCAGTCTAAAAATTTCCTTCATGAATATTTCAGCGATGTTAATAGCTTATCAGTAGATTTTACAGGAGTAAAAATGTGTAGACTTGCTAAGATTACCAATTACTACAGTAATTGAATCATTTTGTTTTTGAGTTCTAGGAAAACCTGTGATAAATCTAGTGATATAGTCTCCCATTTCCATTTTTCTACAGGTAGAGGCTACAACATGTCGGCTAGATGTTGCTTTTCAACCTTCACCTATTGAAAATATTGGCACTTAGAAAAGTATTATGTTGTCTCACCCTTCCCATTAGGCCAATAAAATAATTTCTTTAGTGTTGTTACCATTTTCTAGTATCCGAGATGACCAGAATATGGATTCTTGTGTACTTTTTCAAAAACGGCTAACTTTAATTCAGCAGAATCGGGTATGTATAACCTGTTTTTCAATCTTAGTAGACCATTTCTATCCAAACTCAGATTGGTTGTGTCTAGGTTTTGTGCATTATTTTATAAATCTTCCACTATTTAATGTATTTTTCATCATTATTAATTACAACCTTTATCCTTTGCTCAAGGTCGCTTTCATCCCTGACAATGTTCATCTCAAGGTCGCTCTCTCTCATATTTTTAACATCCGAGCAAGTTATGGCCCCACAATTCATCTCATCCTTCAATCTCCTACCTCTTGGCGCTGCTTCTGATCAATGGTTTCTATCAAAATTCGTTCCCCCCTTCTTTCCTCTTTCCATGCGTCTTCCCAGATCTCCATGATTTGTCGACACTTAACTCCCCTCTGGTTCAAAAACTATCGTTGACTCCACCTTTCCAACCTTTGGGAGTTTCAACCCTCAACTCCACTCTCCTCTGCATGACAATCTCCTGGAGTGGAAGATCTATTGCCAACTATACCCTTAAATCCATGACTAGGATCTCCTCCATGGGTCCGGCCTTCGGGGATCTCAAATCTCAAGTCTTTTTCTTTCTCCTTAAAAATATGTGGAATCCTTCCATGTGTCCACTTAAATCAGATGACCTAGAATTACTTCAGGTCCTTTTTCGGAGTCCACAGATCTTTGCCACATCTCCTCTTTGGATTTGATGGCTCAGGATCACTTCGAGTGATCTGATGACTAACATCTGCTTCGGCTCTCCAGACTTCTGAGATCTCAAATCTCAAACTCTCATCCTTTGTAACTGGGTATCTCTTGGAGTTCTATATCTAGCACTGCATGTCCTCCTTCGCATCGATGGCTCTCTTCATTTCCGGGACTCTGGAGTATGGGACTTTCAATTCTCAAATTCTCGTTTTCTCATGGAGCATTTCACTCGGATTCCATGATCCAGTGATGTGTGTATTCTTTAATCCAATGACTATCCTCTGCTCTGGGACTCTAGCCTTCGTCAATATCAAACCTTTCTCCTTCATTTTTTCCCAGAGTAGTTTTGCCCGGAGTTTACGATCCGTTGACACATACCCTCTTATATATATATATATAGTGTTAGATTACAGAGGGAAACCCCACTCGATTTACAAAAAAAAAACTTATTCATCGACCTTAATCCTATCATATAGGTCTATATGAATTCAAGTTTGAAGCAGAGATTTCATACTTAAAATTGGGGCCAAGACAAATTCGATATTCAAATGCAAACTTTGCAAACCTAAAAAAAATGGCTTTATGCTAACTATTGAAGTAATAAGAAGGCTCTTTCCCCAAATGCGCAGGTCATAAGTCACCCATGCCCCCCCCCTCCTAAAAAATGTTCAATATTCAATGCCTATCGAGCGCTAGCCCTTCCTTGGTTACGCCCTTCCGCTACGTGACCATGGTTGTGACCACTCCCCTAGCCAAAAGTATTTCAGGATTTCGCGTATCGGGACCCTGCGTGCGAGTCTCCCCAACTCTCCCGACCTCCAAAATCCTGACAAGGGCCTAGCACTTGCTAGCTCCATTCCTTATCTTCCATCCATATGACCTCTCATTATGACCTAGGTCCAAAACTTTCGAGCGCATCAGGATTTCTCATTTTGTGAAGTCCTCTTACATTGAATCAATGGTCCACAATATTCCATGGTTCAACGACTATGATTAAATCACGATTTTTCATTTCACAAATCCTCATGAATTTTCCCTTTGACCATTCCACTCAGTGAGTCAGTGAAATGATGATCTCTTTCCACATGTCCCCTTTCAATGGACAGTCCTGATGATTTCAGGATTTCGCATTTCAGTATTTCACGAATTTCACTTTGCTTCTTCCAAGTCTTCTGGTTTCTAGAATTTCAAAAATTCCTCACAACTAACTAGTGTGCTACTTCTTTGATATCTAACAGCTTGAAATATTTCAGCTTCTCCTGAATGGATCTTAACCCTTTATCTTCCTTCGATTACCTCGAATTTATGCGCTCTACCTTTATACGCTTCAACTCATCAAGACTTAGAAACGTTTCTAAGTGTTTCCTCTCAAGACTTAAAACCACTATTCATCCTGAGATTTGTTTTCGCTTTCTTCCTTAACTTGAAAGATTTCTAAGTGTTCAAATGTTTCTCCCTTTGATCTTTCTCCTGCGAGCCGACTTCTCTGGATATCACTTGTTTCTGGGAATGCTATCCCTTCTGAGATTTCGTCAATGGAATTTGACCTCGAAAACTTATCTTATCTCTTCACTCAAAAAAGAGTTCTTCAATGCACTCCTTGCATAACCTAAAGAACCCAGAATGGTTCCAACAACCTCACAGATAGAGAAATTTAATCTAACCCTGTAGATAGAATTTAACATACATCTACAATAGTCACTTACACACATATAATCGATTAAAATGCATAATACACAGACAAATCATAGGCAGGGAAACTAATTTGTATTAATCTTAGAATGTATGTACAATATTTATAAAAGACTAGGCTGCCACAAAGTTACACTTAAGGATATTCATCCTTTAGCAATTGTAATAAATTTTAAGTATGTTTAAACTTGAATCCACATTCATATTTATGCCAAATATTTCTAATATAATCCATAGATCGAAATGTTATTTACTTTCCTATTGTATCCTTGAGATTATATCACATGAATAGGAAAAATTTCACACTTTCGTTAACAGTAATACACACAACAATTTTTCTTAATTCTACTCAGGAAACTTCCCCATATTTACCCACAGCTAACCCATACAGTAGTTTATCCTTGGTTCTACTCAATGCATAAATTCAACTGTAAAGTTTTATTCTATAATTCATTTCATTCTACCCAATAAGTAGATGTATTCTATGAGCCATTAGTCAATAGGGAATTTAACCAGAACTAAATAAATGCATTCTACCAGCTATAAATCCACAGAACATTCAACCAGGGAAGAGTAGAAGAACATATATGAACAAAGTGTTGGGACAAAAAATGGAATAGCCGAGTTCCACCCAACCATAGAAAAGAACAACTAATCTACTTGTTTCGATCACCCCCTAGTTTGACCATGAATCCATGAGGGCAAATCCCGAAGCTCCTCTTTCACTATAATTCTCTTCCACAATTGAAATTATCCTTGCCTCAAACTTAGAAATCATGCTCATAATAGGAAGTGATATCCTTTTCAGATCAGGAACTTATCCTTGCTTCACACTCAAAAGTAGTGCTCGTAACAACAACAATGGTCCTTGTTTTTCCCCAGCATACTAGGCAGTGTCTTGCCTCCTCCCATATGCTATATATGCAAAAGCATCTTGTGCCCAGGTCTTTTCCCTTTGGGAATTTTTGTAGCTTTACAAATCAATGATTTTCAAGGGTTGTCAATGGCCAAATTCCTAATTTTCCACTTGCAAAATTCATCCTTGAGGTAGTTCAAGTCTGCTCCCCACTCATGGAGTCAAGGTCAGCTGATTTCAACCTGGCTGTTCCACTTGTCTCTCAACAATAAATATAAAAAAATATTTTTTTATTACAAGTGTCATAGTCAAAGAGTTTGTTGGTCAAATCAAATCTTGACCCAACAGTCACAATAATAATTTACAATTAACTAAATTCCCAAATTCGGAATTGCCATAAATGGCAATAATTTTCCAAATTCGAATTTGGAAAAAGTAAATAAATTCCCAAGTGCATTCAGAATTTAAGAATAATTTATTTTTGGGGATATTACATGCTTTCACCCTTCAGTAAAACATTGTCCTCAGTGTTCATTCCTTTCTCGGAACAGGGTTGGATACGATTTCTGCAAATTTTCCTCCAATTCCCAAGTGGTCTCCTAAGGAATAAAGTTCTTCCATTGCACTTTTACCTGGGTGATGACTGTATCCTATGGACTATCTCTTTCCTATCCAAAATGCATAGAGGTTCTGATTGGAACTCACCTTCTAGTTCCACCTGCATCATGTTCCAATCGATCATGTGAGTAAGATCATGAGCATAAGTTTTAACAAAGAATATGAAATAAATTATGATTTTTTTAGATTTGTAGGAAGTGCAAGTTGATATGCCACGGGTCCAATTCGAGATAAGATATCGAAAGGGCTGAAAAACCCGGGTGCAAACTTGGCACAAATTCCTAGATTTAATGAACTTCTTCTTTCTTTGACTTTTAAATACACTTGGTCTCCAACTTGAAATTCCTGGTGTCTTCTTTTTAGGTCCACATAACTTTTATGTCTATCCTGTGCCTCTTTTAAATTCTGTTACATTTTTCTTACCGTATTCCCCATTTCTTGGAGCATTTCTGGTCCTACCATGAGTCTGTGAACTGGGTTATCCCAACTAATTAGAGTTGTACACTTTCTGCCATACAATAATTCGAAGGGGGTCATCCTAACCGATGTATGCTAACCATTATTGTATGCAAACTCCACCAAGTGTAGGTAGTCTTCCCACTTACCTGGATTTGTCCTTACATACACTCATAGCATATCTTCCACAATTTGGTTTTTTCGTTCAGTCTTCCCATCCGTTTGTGGGTGGTAGCTTGTTCTGAAATTCAAGTTAGTATTCAACCCTGCAAACAATTCTTTCCAAAAGTAGATGTAAATTTTACGTCTCTATCCGAAATCACCATTTTTTTGGAATACCATGCAGTCTAAAAATTTCCTTCATGAATATTTCAGCGATGTTAATAGCTTATCAGTAGATTTTACAAGAGTAAAAATGTGTAGACTTGCTAATATTACCAATTACTACAATAATTGAATCATTCTGTTTTTGAGTTCTAGGAAAACCTGTGATAAATCTAGTGATATAGTCTCCCATTTCCATTTTGCTACAGGTAGAGGCTGCAACATGTCGGCTAGATGTTGCTTTTCAGCCTTCACCTATTGAAAATATTGGCACTTTGAAAAGTATTATGTTGTCTTGCCCTTCCCATTAGGACAATAAAATAATTTCCTTAGTGTTGTTACCATTTTATAGTATCTGAGATGACCAGAATATGGATTCTTATGTACTTTTTCAAAAACGGTTAACTTTAATTCAACAGAATCGGGTATGTATAACCTGTTTTTGAATCTTAGTAGACCATTTCTATCCAAACTCATATTGGTTGTGTCTAGGTTTTCTGCATTATTTTATAAAACTTCCACTGTTTTAATGTATTTTTCATCATTATTACTTGCAGCCTTTATCCTTTGCTCAAGGTCGCTTTCATCCCTGACAATGTTCATCCCAAGGTCGCTCTCTCTCATATTTTTAACATCCGAGCAAGTGCTGGCCCCACAATTCATCTCATCCTTCAATCTCCTACCTCTTGGCGTTGCTTCTGATCAATGGTTGCTATCAAAATTCGTTCCCCCTTTCTTTCCTCTTTCCATGCGTCTTCCCATATCTCCATGATTTGTCGACACTTAACTCCCCTCTGGTTCAAAAACTATCGTTGACTCCGCCTTTCCAACCTTTGGGAGTTTCAACCCTCAACTCCACTCTCCTCTGCATGACAATCTTCTGGAGCGGAAGATCTATTGCCAACTATACCCTTAAATCCACGACTAGGATCTCCTCCATGGGTCCGGCCTTTGGGGATCTCAAATCTCAAGTCTTTTTCTTTCTCCTTAAAAATATGTGGAATCCTTCCACATGTCCTCTTAAATCAGATGACCTAGAATTACTTCAGGTCCTTTTCCGGAGTCCACAGATCTTTGCCACATCTCCTCTTTGGATTTGATGGCTCAGGATCACTTCAGGTGATCTGATGACTGACATCTGCTTCGGCTCTACAGACTTCTGAGATCTCAAATCTCAAACTCTCATCCTTTCTAACTGGGTATCTCCTAGAGTTCTAGATCTAGCACTGCATGTCCTCCTTCGCATCGATGGCTCTCTTCATTTCTGGGACTCTGGAGTCTGGGATTTTCAATTCTCAAATTCTCGTTTTCTCCTGGAGCATTTCACTCGGAGTCCACGATCCAGTGATGCGTGTATTCTTTAATCCAACGACTATCCTCCACTCTGGGACTCTAGCCTTCGTCATTATCAAACCTTTCTCCTTCGTTTTTTCCTAGAGTAGTTTTTCCCGGAGTTTACGATCCGTTGACACATACCCTCTTGCACGATAAATGATCAGGAATGCTCTCGAAGTGATTTTTCAGATCGAACATATTGAGTCCACTTTGTGTCTCCGACATTCAGGACTTCGGGACATTGGGTGAGTGTGGCGGTAGAAAATCCTGGAGCAAAACTCCTAGAGTGACGTAATGATCTAAAAATGAAGAAGACTTGATAAACTTGATTAAATTAAATTGCAAATAAAATGTTATGTGTTTAAATCAACTGGATCAATTTGCAACACATAAGAAAGGATTACTTATGTAGAAATAAACATAGACAGCATCATAAATCATTGAACATTAGACATAAACACAACAACTTGATAAAGGAGTTCACCCCACTCCGGGCTACATCTCCTGGTCCAGCCTCCAAATGGATATTTTATATTAAATTGCTCAAAGTTCTTAAAAATAAGTCTTACAGTGCTCAAATCAACAAATTGACTGCTCCAATGGCTCCGCAGCGTCCCAAAACCCCTGTCTAGGCTCTGACGACACCTGAAACGGTCGAAAAATGAAGAAGATAGCCTCCTTGAAGTTCTCCCCTTCAACTATGTTGTCTCTGGTTCTACACTTTGCACCCCTTTTTCTCCAAACCTGGCACACACTCTCATTTAAAGCGTAAAGAACCCAATCCTGTGCATAACCGCACACCGATACAAACCGTAGGACGGTTAGGGGCGCCCAGCCTTTAACCGCCTCGGCACTGGGTCATATGGCTCACGCGACCATAGGCGCGGCATAAAACTCGTTTGACCGTTTTAAAACTTCCCGCGCAGTTACATACCGACCAAACCACGGGTCGTTTGTATTAACCAACAGTTATAATCACTCGCGCGCATTTTAATATACAAATGTTAACATATATGCAATGTTATATTGCAAAAACATTACAATAAACATTGCACGCATTTCAATAAAATGTAATACATATATTATATAGTCTGTGGACTATATTCAATTCCCCGCGCTTTGTATATATATACACACGGTTATATGCGTGTTCAATGGAACCAAGGGTCGGGGCTTGGGCCTCGGCCTGCCCCCTTTCCACATAATACAACAACCAAATTCAAATACATTTGCGCCGAACTATATAACAAAGTACATGTGCGAGACTATTGGCTAGCGTAGTGTTATGAAAGCTTTAGTGTATAGGGAGGTCTGGGGGTTGAACCCCGCGGCCTTCCAAACCATTTTACACAACACAAAAATAACAGCCAATTACAAAGCGACACGTGTCAACGTATCACTGGCCAGTAAACAACCAATCAAACTACGCCACATCATCAATACGCCATGTCATCATGATGGTACGTCCCTCCATGTGGCCGTACGGACTGTACGGACAGGTACAGTCAGCATCCCAAAAATTTTCCCTGTTTGACTTGACGGTCAAATCGCGATATCTCCTCCATACGGACTCCATTCGCGAAAATAAATATACCGTCGGAATCAAGAAAACGAGGCGGACACAATGGAACTGTTTTTGTCTCAATCCGAGCACTTTGAAAATTGAGCAAATTTTGATCCCCTGATCACGTAACTTCTTACGTCACTTGGTGATGTGTCACGACCTGAGTAGCTTCCACATGTCACTTGGATTTGTGATTTTCACATACCTGAAATGTCAAAGAAACTTGACACTTGTTAGTGTCTGATTGCACCATGTGTCAGTACTGATGTAGTCTTCCATGTGTCCCTACTGATGAGGTTCACCGACATGGATCTCCCACATGTCCTTGTTGATGTGGTTTGCTGATCAATAGTCCTAATCCAACAATCCTCATTCGTCCTCCAAGTCCAATGATCCTTATTCACTTCATATTTTCAGGCTCCTGGTATTTCAAATATCAAACTAATGGAGAGGAAGTGCCTCATATATTTAGACCCATAGTGAAGGATGTTCACTTGATTAGGATCTAAGATGGATGACACGATCTAGCTGCGATGCATCTTTTGTGGCTTATCTTGTCCTTCCACTTTAACATGATCCGATGATTTCCAGGAATTGGGTTTAATCCAATGGCTGATGGGTATTCGAATAATAAAAATATCAACCTTTTAGCCCCACTCATCCTATCCTTCCACAATGAGACGATCTGACGGCTATGGAGGTTCTTGAAGTAGATCAATGGTCCTTCGTCTTCCTTCTCGATCAACGATCGAGATCTCTTTAGAGGTGACCTTGGGTGGTGACCTCACACAAACATGTGATTGCAAGCATGCTCAAAGGTGGTTTGAGACCAAACTGCTTTCTGTCCCTCAATTCACCTTGAGTCTACATGCGTCCTTTCTCCAAAACTATGGTTTGGATTGCGGACCGCCCTCGTCTTCATAAATATCGAGCACCTTCTATCCCCACAATGTGAGGTGATCGTCGATCTCATGATATTGATGATGTTTCTAAACGAACGATCGATATCTACCTCCAATAATTCAGATCTCTCCTATCTTAGAAGATTTTCTAAGTATTCCAAGGCTTCGACCTTTGCTCCTCCTTTGAGTCCATCTATTGGGTTTCGTCTTCGCTCATGTGAGAGTTATCTCTTATGATATTTTTGACTTAATAAATATCCTAAGGTCTTAACCCTTCTGTTTCCTTTCAAAGGAAACTTTGTGCCCTCATGGAAACCTCCTTCTCAAAGAACACCTTACTGAGCGTTTTCCACAGAGTGTTCAACACCTCTGTGAGTATCTTCCTCTGATACTCTTGTCCCTGAACTTGACAAGGAGTTATCTCTGTGAACACTTGCACTCACTTGATTACCACCTGGGAGAACCCTACAGAGTTCTCATTGACTCTATCTCTCTTTGAACACAACATAGATTTCTTCATGTGTATTCCTTGCACTCGCAACTCACATGAGAGAAACAATTGAGACTTATTCGTTACCTCACTAGTTTACACATTATTCTGCCATCCAACACCACTTCTGTCATGGTTTTACGATACCTCTACTCCTCCTGAGCCTCTTAACACAACTGAGGTAACCTCTTGGCACTCAGGAACGTTTTGAGGTTCAAAATTGGTTTTTCCAAAACCTCGGTAGCCGAAATTCCTTCATTGTTCTACCTAGGCTCTTCAGGAATTCCTTGCTTAGGGTTCTTCTCAAGTCTAATTTATGTTTCATTCTGTTCTGCCAATATCACAATAGAAATAAAATTTTCTTCTTGTAACCGTAAGAATTTTGGTAGTTTTTTCATCAAACCAAAAACATATACTAAACAACATTGTTGGCCCTTCTTTAAGGTCCCAGTGTTGTAACCTTTGCTATGATACCATATGCAATGTACCCCAAATTTACCAAATAAAAAAGCATTTCTTAGGGACATTAAATCTCTTTCTCTTCAAATGAACTTGTCTCGAAAGACATATTGTTATGATAAGTAGGTAGTTTTCATCACTATTAACTTTCTCAAGGATTATGTTTTCCAGTTATTAACACAATTAACCACCATTACAACAGATTTTATCTCTGAGCTATTTCCTACTACACAGTAATCATATACTTAAATATCGAAGGTAACTATGCTATAACCCAGCCACTTAGATTACCGACATATCTGAAAGAAGCATAAGATTAGTAAAACCCCACTACACTATGATCCTTTCCATATATATATATATATATATATATATATATATAGCATTAGATTACATAGGGAAACCCCACTTGATTTACAAAAAAAAAACCTTATTCATCGACCTTACCCATATCATACAGGTCTATACAAATTCAAGTTTGAAGCATAGATTTCATACTTAAAATTGGGGTCTAGACAAATTCGAGATTCAAATGCAAACTTCACAGACTTAAAATAAAAATGGCTTTATGCTAACTGTTGAAGTAATACGTAGGCTCTTTCCCCAAATGAACAGGTAATAAGTAACCCATGCCCCCCCATCCTGAACATTGTTCAATATTCAATGCCTATTGAGCATTGGCCCTTCCTTGGATACGCTCGTCCGCTACGTGACCACGGCTGTGACCACTCCCCTAGACAAAAGTGTTTCGTGATTTTTTGTATTGGGACGTTGCGTGCGAGTCTCCCCAACTCTCCCAACCTCCAAAATTGCGACAGGGGCCTAGCGCTTGCTAGATACACTCCTTATCTTCCATCCATATGACCTCTCATTATGACCTGGGGCCAAAAATTCTGAGCGCGTCGATATTTCACATTTCGTGAAGTCCTCTTACGTCGAATCGATGGTCCACAATCTTTCGCGGTTCAACGACTATGATTAAATCGTGAATTCACATTTCATGAATCCTCATGACTTCTCCCTTTGACCATTCCACCGTGAGAGTCATTGAAATGTTGATCTCTTTCCAGTTTTCCCCTTTCGATGGATGGTCCTGATGATTTCGAGATTTCGTTTTCAGTATTTCACGAATTTCACTCTACTTCTTCCAAGTCTTCTGGTCAGTGGAATTCCAAAAATTCCTTGTGAATAACTAGTGTGCTACTTCTCTGATATCTAACAACTTGAAATATTTTGGCTTCTCCTGAATGGATATTAACCCTTGATCTTCCTTCAATTACCTCGAATTTTTGCACTCTACCTTTAGATTCTTCAACTCGTCAAGACTTAGAAAATTTTCTAAGTGTTTCCTCTCGAGACTTAAAACCACTATTCCTCTTGAGATTTGTTTTTGTTTTCTTCCCTAATTTGGAGTATTCCTAAGTGTTTAAAGGTTTCGCCCTTTGATCTTTCTCCTATGAGACGACTGCTCCAGATCTCGCTTGTTTCTTGGAACACTGTCCCTTCTGAGCTTTCATCAATGGAATTTTACCTCAAAATCTTGTCTTATCTCTACAGTCGAAAAAGAGTTATGCAGTGCACTCCTTGCATAAACTAAAGAACCTAGAATGGTTCCAACAACCTCACAGATGGAGAAATTTAATCTAACCCTATAGATGGAATTTAACATACATCTATATAAATCACTTACACATAGATAATCGATTAAAATTCATAATACACAGACAACACATATGAAGGGAAACTGATTTGTATTAATCTCAGAATGTATGTACATTATTTATAAAAGACTGGGCTGCCATAGAGTTACACTTAAGGATATTAATCCTGTAGCAATTGTAATAAATTTTAAGCATGTTTAAACTTGAATCTACATTCATATTTATTCCAAATATTTCTAATATCATCCACATATCAAACTTTTATTTACTTTCATATTGTATCCTCGATATTATATCACATGAATATGAAAACTTTCACACTTTCGTTAACAACAATACACACAACAATTTTTCTTAACTCTATTAAGGAAACTTCCCCATATTTACCCACAGCTAACCCATAGAACTGTTTATCCTTGGCTCTATTCAATGCATAAATTCAACTGTAAAGTTTTATACTATAATTCATTTCATTCTACCTTTTATCTCCTCAAATAAATTGATGGAGATTTTTCTTTTTAGGTGATAGATTGTGGTCCAAAAAATTTATTTCTAACTTTCTTTAGTTATGTTAGAGAGTCTATTTTCTGTAAATAAACTTGGAAAGAACTTTTAATTTGATTTTTTCAAGCAAAAGAGAGAATCTCAGGTTTTGGTGGTTTAGGCGAGCCTGAAAAGCGCTCATTAATGATCGAAATCCTTCATCCTCGGTAGTTAAGGGGGAAAAGAAAAAGCCCAGTTTACCACCGAAAAGATTTCCACGGGAAAAATGAAAAGCCCATGCTTTTGCACGAGCTAGCTGTCAATTGGCGTGATCATGAAGACATAACCACCGAAAGTCCAAGGAGGTGGTGAGGTATGCATGTTATTATTGCATCTATCCAAAGATTGATACCTTGTTGTCCTTTTAAACTACATTTGTCATTTCAGAATTAAGGCTCGGCAGAGACACAGAAAATCATGTGTGATTCCCGACTAACAGAAATGATTAGTCACATAGCCCCTCATTATCTCTAGTCACGAGGAAACAGATCCATTATGACCCCAATTAACCTCTGTTTTGATTCCATTAATTACCAATTCGAATCCGAGAGTCATTGTGACAGTCTTGAGCCCGTGATTTCATCAAGTAAACGCATACTCAGAGGCCATAATCCCATTTTTTGTGGTGATTGTCGAGTGGAGTTTGATTTCAGTAGATGTTTATCAAGCCAATTTTCATACCAATCAAGCCAAGTCAAGTCATCAAGTATTTTGAATTCCATACTGTTTCAATTTGATTTTATATCTCACCTAAACTCGAAATTTTCGGCTTGTATTCAGTTAGTTTGTTGTTTAGATTCGGTTAATGGTTGAGCCATGCAATCAGAACTCTGAGTCACCCTATCTCATTTGTGTTACTCTAAGTCATACTCCCTATCACCCTAAATTATAGAGTCTTTGTCTCCTTGGCACGAAGATTTTCCTAAATCACAGGTACAGGTCAGTAATTACTAAATGCCGAAAGTAGGGCCAGTTCTAAGGGATGAATTGGATGGAGTTTGGTACCTTGAGGCTCACCCTGAGGTGGCCGAGTTCTTCAAGAAAAATGAAGTCTATGTGTATTGTGAAAAACTGGCAGATTTTCACCAACAGGTTTCTGAAACTTTTTCTATCTCGTATGATGGAAGAGCAACAACAGTGGGAAAAGAGGATTTTGTGGTTGATGAGGCAGCCATAGCTGATTTCACTGGTCTCTTTAGAACAGGGGATTGCTGGTTCAAATCAACTATGCCTTCAAACATTGAATTTAGATCCTACCTACAACCTCTACACAAGGATCTTATATGGAAAAAAGACATACCAATGTCTTATCTGGAACCTAAGTGGCAATCTCTCCTGAAGGCAATCTTTGTCAATATCACCTGTGAAGGTAGATACAATAGGGTTATGTTTTATCACTTCAAGCTATTAAACCATTTCACAAGTAGGTCTCCCATCAATTTTCCTTTCTACCTGCAAAAAGATCTCACAAAAATGGCCAGACAAGTCAAGGTGAAGCCTACCAAAGTGGCTATCAGGTTTTCACACCAAGGGTTGATTACATTAATTGTTAAAGATTCCTTGAACAAGAAACAAGTGGACTGGAATTACTTCCTATTTTGGAATGAGTTCCAAACTAATTTTCAATAGGATGAACAGGGGAAGAAGTCTGCTGCTAAGAAGTCCATCACCCCTAAGAGCAGTCTAAGAAAAAGGAAGGCTATCTCACCACCAAGAGAGCCGACATAATCATCCTCTGCTAAAAGAAAAAGAACCAAAATAAAATTACAGTTTGGTAAAGAGGGTGAGCAGACCAAGGACCTTGCTGAAGGAGATAACCCTTTGAACTTACCATATAGTGACTCAAATCCAAAGAAAGAGTTAGAAGAGACATAAGGTGATGAACAGGCTAAGCAATTTGCAGAAGACTATCCCAACTTGCCCTTACCAACTCCTCCAGATGAACACAATCAACCATTAGCAAAAGCTTCTTCAAGCAAGACTAAAGGATCCAAGACTCAGAAAATAAATAAAATTCTAAGACAAATCTATGAGATGGAATCTTTAGAAAGAGTTATTAAAAAGGAAAGTACAGACTTGACTGAAAGAAATGCAGAACTTTTTAACATGAACCAAAGTCTCAAGGAAAAGCATGATAAAATCAAGGACATGAATAGGGTGCTGATAAGAGAGAACATGAAGTTGTACAGGCAGCTTAGACTTCTGAGGCTAAAGTTAAAAGAGTCTCAACCTCCAACACATGATCAAACAGGTTTGGAAGCTCTAGTCGAGTTAGCTACAACAATGGTGGATATAACATAGTCTTCCACACAACAACTTAAAGTTCGCAGATCTGCATGAGGAAGAGCTGCATCATCAAAGAGACCTTGAACACTCAGCAAAGCATCAAGGTAATCATTTTTGAAAATTTTTGAAGTTTTGGACAAAGCTAAGTTTTCAGTGGTTTAGGAAAATAGGACGACTGTTCATTAACCACTGAAAGCAGAGCTTTCGGTAGTTAATACACCCAGAATTCCTTTGTGTTAACCACCGAAACATGTAACTGGACATAGAAAGCTAACTTTTGCACAGATCGAGGTTTTACTGATCAAAATCATTTGAAAACACTCGTAATGGAAATATGATGAATTATATAATCAGATTCAAGATCCATTTTTGGTGTATAAGGATTAGAAAAGGTAGCCAAGTTGGTTTTGGTACCTATTTTGGTGGCAACAAATTAAGATTTTTACACAACTCAGCAAATTCGAATTTTATCTCTTGGAAGAGTCATCTATCAGCCTTGGAAGGCTATTCTACACTGCACAAGGACTCTACAAGATCTGAAGATCATGGAATGTTGGATTGACCTCATTTTGAGGATCATTCCTTATCTTTTGCAAAGTTAGTTTTGACTTTCTATTTTAGGCATATCTGATCCATTAATTCAGGATCTAGATACTATGTTGTAAAAGCTATAAAGTTGAAAACAAAAGATGAACAAGGGGTTCCATTTTGAGTTCTATATTCTATTGTTTTGTATGAAATACATTTTCTTTAATATATCAGCCTGCAAGCTTCTTTCATTTGTTATTGTCAGACCCTCCTTCATCTTGGTCTATGCATATGAGTGGAATTGGTTCTTTTGTCTCTGCTTAATGGTCCTATGGTAATTGTCATCTTACTTTTGATTGTTAAGCAAGAATCATAAGCATCTTTGGCTAGTTTTTTGACCCATCATATATATGGTTTATGTATGTTTTGGTTAACCGATTGGTTTTCTTATCCATTTGTTATACAAATCTATCTGATAAATAACTCTTGAAGGCCTTGCATTGCATGAATATAGTTAGACTATCTTAAAAATACAATCCAGAGGTTAAGATATTCATCTTGATCCAAACCCACACCTATTATTGAGAAAATAGTTTCAAAAAAGATTAAGTTACCAGGCATATCTGACTTACAACCTAGGAGAGTTTCCTGGAGTGATAACAAATTGGCACTATTATCGGGGAGAAGAGATTGAAGCTCAGCTTCCTTGGGAGACGACATAGATCCATCTTTGATGATAGACAAATCCTGGACATCATTTGGGTTTTCATCATCTATCTGGCGACTCCATTGAAACAAAGTGGCTCCGAAAAGAGATCACACCAAGGCAAACCAAGAAGGCCCACTCGCAGCACCAGTTCCAGACCCTGAGAAGATCATAAGTAGGGGAAAGGCTTTACAAATATAGGCTTTCGGATCTGCAAAGACATCAAATCCAGGTATTCAAACCCGCACTTCTTCTTTCATATCTAAAAGGCCTCTAGTTGAATCCCCTGTTGTTGAAACTCATAGTTCTTAGGAAATTGAAATTATATTCGAAAGATTGAAGGTTGAGGAGCCTTTAGTTTCCTCTAATGTTACAGACACTGTTTTTGAGCATGATATTACATCCAACCTTAAAGAGGTAATTACAGGATCCCCTCAGCAAAAAGAAACCTATTCTTCTTCTTCTTTGAATTCCTCACCCACAAAGCCTATAGAGGGTGTTTTCTATACTCATACTAATCTGCCCATTTTCGAAGATATTTTACATGATCTTTCCTCTAAGGGAGAAGAAAGCTTAGCCTTATTTCTTGGTTAGTTTTACAAGGCCTCTTATTTTCCACCCATTTATGAAATTTTTTCTCAAAGTGAAGTGAGACAATTATTTTATTTAAACTCGGCCATCCCATGTCAACCTTCATCTCCTGAAAATTCTTCCTTTGTATCAACCCCCAAGATTTCCATGGATGTCCCTTTAACCAAGATGGAAAAAATCTTAGCAAATAGGTATGCTCCACTTGTCTTTCCCAATCCCTTATCTTCCATGCCAACCGAAGATTATCAAAAATATATACCAAAGTTTACCGGAGCTGGGGATTATACTGTCGAAGAACATATAGAAGATTTTTATGCTTATGCTGAAAATATTAACATTTCAGAAGAATATGTGTGGACCAGATTTTTTGTGCAGAATTTGGATGGCCAAGCCCAGAAGTGGTTCAAAGAGCTACCGACAAATTCAATGACAGGTATTGAGCAACTAGATGAGGTGTTCTTAAAACACTGGGGAGAAAGAAGAGATCTTCTATATTAAATTTTTGAATTCGGAAACCTAAGAAGAGAAGATGGGGAGTCAGTCCCAGACTTCATCAAAAGATTTAATAGAATGTTCGGCAATATCCCTGCAGAGATCAAGCCAAGTGATGCATCAACAACGATCACATTTTTTGCTTCTTTTGATCCAGAATTTTGTTTAATCCTTAGATAAAGAAGACCAACCACACTTGTTTTATTGCAAGATGTTGCTCTCGAAGTCGAATCAAATATGATGGCATCTCAGAAACTCAAAGGAAAAGTTGAGAGAAAAAAGTTTTATGTTGAGTCCCCTTCTTCTTCGAATAGCAAAATGGAAAATATGGCCAAGATGTTGGACAAATTGACGTTTGAAATGTCAAAATTGAAGATTCAAAGTCAGCAACCAACAAGGATAAAAGAGCTAAATTCTTTTGTCCCTAGAAATCTAAATGCTTTCCCGTAAAGAAGGAATAATCAACAAGTCCAGATCCTTCAGAGAGATAAGAATGCAGTTGATGATCAAAGAATTAGACCCCCCTTCCAAAATGCAATGCTAGAAAAGGAACACGAGCTATCTCATGATGAAGTTGAAGAAGAAGATGACATAAATTGTTTTGGTGAAAAAAATGATTCCTCCTTTTTGACACAAGCAGATTATAAAGAAGCCCAGATGGATCAGGAGATTCATGAGGCAAGTATTGAAGAATCCATCTGTCAGACAGATGATCAACAAGTGTTAAGCCCTAATATTGTCTCATTACCCTTTAATTGGGACATATTATATTAGTAATGTTGTTTTATTTATGTCATCTTTAGGCCATTAGTTGTAATTATACCTCCTAGTCTCCTATATATACCAAGGAGTCATTTTCATTTGGAATCATCTTGTACTTGAACATTTAAGTGGGGTAAAAGGAAGTTGCCCCCTCGAAGAGGCTTATTAGCTGAAATTATCTCTTTTTCAAGGTGTTGAGTACTTTTTCTTAGGTTTATCTATGCTATATTGATATTTGGTTCTTAACATATGGTATCAGAGCTCAAGGTCTTGGGGTTTCACTGCTACATCTGAGACACCTTGGCATTTTCACTATAACTTGTTTTCTACAACGTTTCAGAAAGGAACAGATTTTAGGGTATTTATTAGATGGATCAAGGTACCTTGGGTTAAAACTTCAGCTCTTGATGCCTTATACTTTCAGAGATACAGTCTGTATAAGATAGGGTTCTGGAATCATCCTGAACTGAGTCATTGTGGAATTTTCGCTATAAAATTTTTTCTGTAACGTTTTAGACCCTAAAATATGGAGTCTATTTATCGAAATAAGTAAGGTATCTGTGGTAAAAGGTTTAGCTTCTAGGTCATCTTAAATTTTTAGATACACCCTATGTAAGATAGGGTATCTAACTAGTCCTATTGACTAGTCTCAAGAAGGTGTTCCAAGTAAAACAATCATAACTTCTTCTTAGAGTATCCAAATTGAGTGGGACTAGTTTCATTGGATCGTGGACAGTCTGTAGTATTTCTGGTGCAAGTTTCATAATTTTATATCAATTATTTTGTGAGGCGCACACTATACAAGTGACATCTCCTGGAAAGGCCAAAAATCCACAAGTTGTAGGGAAGTTACCGTAAATTCCACTTGGCACATCCAATTTTGATCAGACCTATGGAATTACAAAGAATAAATATCAGAGAACTATGTAAAAGAAATTTTGATACCCAGAAGGGCTGAAACTTGGGAGATACAATAGAACAAATATTGTCTAGCAGAACCACCTCAAAATCAAGGTTCAAAAGTGATACTTGGCCAGCATGCCACCAAAAAAGGGACCTTCTACACCAAATAATCCTCGAGAAAATCCTACTTGGACTCTTGATGAAGGTGAAGAAATGCTTAGGGACGTAAATGAACTACAAAAGAAGATGGATTCAATGGAAGCCAAGTTGGATACTAAGATGGATGGTTTAAAAGGGGAGATCCTGGAAGTATTGAAAAATTTCGTAACAGAGAAGACACTTGAAAGTGAAAATGCATCCCATGAAATTCATGATGAGGACACAAGGAAGGTGATCAAGAATGGAGAAACTCCAACTTTGGCTTGAAGACCAACCACGTTCCTAATATTGATATTAGGAAGTTCAATGGCAAGGACCCAATCACATGGATACTTCAGATGGAGCAATTCTTTGATCTCCATAATGTGCCACATACACAAAAGGTACGAATTGCTTCTTTATATTTAGAACCTAATCAATTTGTATGGTATCAATGGCTTTTTTCTCGCAAATCACTCATATCTTGGACAATTTTCATGGAATAATTGATAGCACACTATGAGGATACAAGGAGCAATACCTTCTTTATCCAATTGATAAATCTCAAGCAAAAGAGTTTAGTTACTGAGCACATTGAGAACTTCCAAAGATTGAATATAAAGGTAACTGATATTCCATATGATCACTTGATTGATGTATTCATAGGAACTTTAAAGGATAACATTCAAGATGAGGTTCGCCTTTGGGAACCCAAATCATTGGAGAATGCATTTAAGGTGGCAAGAAATGTTGAAACTAAAAATATGGATATGGATACTAGAAGGACCAATCCTAACATCTATTGAGAGAACAATGCTCCTTCTTCTAAAATACATCAACCTAAAATGTTGACACCTCAACAATTGGAGGAAAGAAAAGCAAAAGGTTTATGATTTAATTGTGACAACAAGTACAGTAAGGGACATAAGTGTGGTGAGAAGAAATTATTCTACATAGATTGTGAAGAGGAAGAAGAACAATAACAAGAACCATCTCAAGATGAAAATGTAAAAGCAATTTCGTCTGAAGAGTTGACTCCCATGATATTGTGTAATGCATTGGCTAGAATTAGCACTCCTCAAACCCTCAAGATCGAAGGATACATCAAAAAAAAAAAGTTAATGGTCCTAATTGATTCTAACAGTACTCATAATTTCATTCACTATAAATTAGCCAAAGATCTCAATTGCTTTGTATATCCAGTGCCATAGTTTCAAGTAATGATTGCAGATGGAGGAACTATCAATTGCTCAGGAAAATGCAATAAGATCAATCTTACTATG
>ML788243.1:103548-125903 GCA_009831015.1 Picea engelmannii
ATTTAAATGATAAAGTATTGTAGAACCTTCTATTTATGGAAAGTGGTTAACCCTAAAAATAAGGAAAATAGGTTAAGTGACCTAGAAATGGGTTAAGTGACCTAAAAGAAGAAATCATTATTTAAATGATAAAGTAAGGTGACGAATTCAAGGTGGATTATTTAGATAATAAAGAGAAGTGAAAAAAATCACGAAATGATGAAGTAAGATGAGAAAATCAAGAAGGAATATTTAAATGATAAAATATTGAAGAAATTTCTATTTATGGAAAGTGGTTAACCCTAAAATAAGAAAAATAGGTTAAGTGACCTAGAAATGGGTTAAGTGAACTAAAAATGGGCTAAGTGACCTAGAGGATGAAAGTATAAATAAGATAGGAATGGTCTCTTGTAGATCATCCTTTTTGTGGATCAATGGAGAGCTTCTTGTGAGAATATCTTTTGGAGTATTGATGGAGAGCTTAATGTGAGAGTTTCTTGAGCATTTTTGATGTGGATCACTTGAGAATATTGGATATATATAGGTTATTGAGGTAACCAAGGATATCTAAGCCTAATTTCATAAGGAAGGTGAAGAAAATAGGGCTAGAATTGAAGGGAGGATAAATTCTTTTCATGATGCTTTCTAAGGTATGTTATTTATAGGTCATCTCACCATTTTCTCTATAAATTTTTTTTCTATAATGATTCAGACTGTGGTATTGATATTCCATTGAGGAAACATATCCAAGTATATGTGGTAAAAAATTCATCTTGTGGGTCGTTGTAGTTTTGGAGATACACTCCGTGGAAAATAGGGTTTGTGGCTAGTCCTGAAACTAGTCTAAAACAGGTTTTTCAGGTAAAAATGTCATAACTTATTCATAACATATCAAAATTTAATGAGAACAATTGTGTGGGTTATATTAAAGTCTTTAGTATTATTTGTAACATTTTCAGATCTATTCAACAAATATTCTGTGCGGGGCATGCTCTATAACGACGCTCTCTAGAATAAGCTAGAATTCAGCAAGGTATGCCATTTTTTCTATAAATCCTTTTATGAGAGGTTCCAAGTAGTGAAACCTGGAGGATTTGTATAAAACAGACTGAATTACATTGTGTATAAGTTTCATATATTTATTCATTACAGGTACAAAGTTATGATTATTTCAAGTTGGGGTTGTTGACGAATCCAAAACTAGTCATGGTTGAGACAAGCAGTTGATGAGTTGGAACATACATGAGGTCTATAGTTGATTATATTGGTACATATTTATGATTCATTGTTGATGATTAGTTTAAAAATTATTGGTATATACTTGGTACATGGTTGGATGCACTTGTTTATGGTACAGGTTGATTACAGGTTGTTCGGCACAAGTTGGTGCATGGTTGATGCACTTGTTTATGTTGACAGATTGATATCTGTTGAGGATTGTTGCCTCATCTCAGTTGGTTCTTAGAATGTAAAATGAGTCTTGCATATAGAGATAGTTCTCTTGTAGAGTTGTACTCTATTCAGTTGTTGCTGAAAAACCCCCGGATTGAAGTCCATAATAAAAACAAAAATTGTACATACATCTTCTGTTCTTTGTGTTCCTTGTGGAGATGATTTGTTGCTAATATATGTTGTTGATATGTATTCACATCTAACTGATTATAAATGACAACAATGAGTAATGAGAAAATGTTTAAAGATAACTAAGGAGTTTTTGTGTAAGAGAGAAGTTTTCGGAAAAATATCCCCACACTCATTCACCCGACCCTCTAAGTGTGGTAGGTGTGTCCAACAGTTGGTATCAGAGTAGGCCTTCACTACAAGCCTTAACAATCTTCAAGGAGATCCATAGAAATGCAAACGGATGATGAAATAACAATTCTTGATGAGGAAAACTATTCTACTCGGAGAATAAATATGAGAGTGTAATTGAAGACAATGGGAGCAGCTATTTGGAAGGCAACCATTGGTGGATCAGTTCCCTTGAAGAACAATTCAAAGTTTGCAGCTCAAAGGGAAGGAAAGAATAATGATGCATTGGCTCTCAAGACCATTCTTAGTGGACTTTCAAGCCCTATCAAAGAGATCATGGGACAATGCACTTCTTCCAAGGATCTATGGCTAAAGCTAGAGGAGACGTATCAAAAAAAGAAAGAAGATGTTGAAGACCACTCCGTTAAGATTATCAAAGGCAAAGAATCTCTAACAGTTGATTGCATATGTGATGATTTTAAAGGAAAAGAATCATGTGATGATGTTGGCAAGAAGGAAGATATTGAAGATACTTCAAATGAAGGTAGAGAATCTCCAAAGACTCTTGATTGCGTTGATTCAAAATGTGATGATGTTGAATTTTTATCAAGTGAAGAAGATGATATAGAAACAATTTGTGTAAAGTTTGATGATAGTTATCCCATGGAATAATAGAAGAAAATCTATTAGAGCTTCAAAAGGACATTGAAGAGGGTTTATATAGATATAGAAGTGATCATTTTTATACACACTATAACTATCTTTCGGATAAGACTAAAAATTTTCTTAGGAGTCATCAAAGGTACATCTTGATGTTAAAGGAAATTCTCAAAGAGAGTAACAAGACTCAACTAGAAGAAATGGAAGAAGAAATCACAAGACTAAATAATGAAAAAGAAAATGTGAGGGTAGATGATGAGATTAGAAAAAGTTTTGAAACTATTGTCCATATCAAGACCCAAATTAAAGAAGCCAAAAGAATAGAGGAACTATTGAAGAATCAAATAAATGAAAAGGAAGAGTCATGTTGCAAGCTAGAAGATGAAATTGTTGACCTTAGAAAGAAGGTAGAAAATTCAAACAAATTCTTGAATAGATCACTAATATTGGATGAGATTGTAGAAAGTCAAATATTACCATATGATAAATCAGGTCTTGGATGCAAAGGAGAAGATACACATGTTGAAGAAAGCACCTCAAAGAAGCATGAGGTAAATCCATCAAAGAAGGAAGACAATGTTGTAAAGAAACCATCTACAAAAGGCAAAGAAAATTTCAAAATAACAAAGCAAGGAAAACATCAAGAAGCTATTCTTGGGACACCAAAGCAAAGGTATGAAAGTATTTTTCATGGGAATTGTTATTCATGTAATGGATATGGTCACAAAGCTTTTGAATGTAGATCTTATGAAAGGAGATATGATGGAATATTTTACAAAAACATGAGGTGTTGGAGATGTGATCAAGTAGGACACATTGATGTTCACTGTAACACTATGAGATGCTACTATTGTAGTGGATTTAACCACAAATCCCATGAGTGTTGGAACATAAGAAGAAAGTCCATGATGAGAACTTCAAATAGCATGGCTAGAAGAAGGAATGAAGTAAGGAAGGGAGACATATTTGAAAAGATGGATGCTCAGAGCTCAAGTTTTGAGGAGCAGGGGCATCTATAAAAGTGGGTGAAGAAGACAGAGCAGCCAGAACAGAATGAAAGACTGAAGGGAAGCTCAAGTAAGTCATCTACTGAAGCATACGCGGGTGACATTGGTATCAGTCATTTACATACGCAGGATCACCTTGTATAGGTCACATACATATGTGAGTTGTTGTGTAGAAAATCGCATATATGTGGTAAAGCCTTGAGAAAAAGGCTATGCCCATGGATTGCAGCTTGATGTGATGGTATAACACTTTGTTGCAAGGTCTGACATTGTTTGTTGCAGGTTATGACACTATTTGCTGCAGGTTTAAGTGTTCATCTATTGGATTATGTAAAATAAAATCTTGAGTGCATGACGCTAACCCATGAGTATCGATTGATGTTGATCTATTGGTGTACATGGCTGGTACATATTTGAGTTTCATTGATATATCTTATGATGTATTATTGGAAGCATATGTTGATATCATGGTGCATGCATTTTTCATGTGGATTGGGATACATATTGGGACATATGGTTGGTGAGTTGATGAGGTGATCATGTTGTACATAATTTTTGATATATAGTTGATGCATGATTGGTACTTTTCTAGTACATTGGAAGAGGTACCTATGAGCAGTTTGATTGGCACATGTTTTATGGAGGATTTGGCATAGATATATGCGATTCATCATTTTGTGGTATTTGCGCATGGTAATGTACATGTTTGGTACACTAATAGATGGCATGTTATTGATGATACTACACCATTGGTACTACTTGATTAGCACAACAATTGGCATTTGTTTGAGATACATGATTGTGGCACTTGGTTCATGATGGAGACATATCACAAGTGATATGATACATTGTTTGACATGTTGGTAGATGCACATGGTTGGCATATTGGTGGATGCACATGGTTGTCATATTGGTAGATGCACATGTTGGCATGTTGATAAAGGCATATGATTGATACATTCCATGGATGATATCTTTTGGCACATTCCACGATGTTGATGTCCATGGTTGATGTACATAGGTGTTGTGCATGATGAACAAACATTTTCTATAGGATGTACTTGGTTGATATTTTTCTCATGATTCTTTATTTCATTGTTGACATATATTTTGCTTCATGATGCTTGGTATGGCATGAGTTTGATGCATGAACATGTCCAAGGATTGTTATATGCTAGCACAATGTTCATCTTGTATAAAAGATAGGGGATACGTACACATAGGGGGAGTCATTCTTCTTCTCATCTAGGAGGAGATATTTATCAGATGCATACCTAGAAAAGATCCCTATACTTGAAGAAAGAGAACATAAGCATAATTTAAGGGGGAGAAATGGTCACAGGGGGAGTATGTTCGATGTATCTTCATCATTACTTCAGAGTGATATCCCTTGTTCAAAAGGGGAGAGATTATTTAGAGGAATATCAAAGGCATTCAGACAGGGGGAGCAACCCCAACTAGAGTTCAAGCAAGGGTAGCAACCCCAAGATGAGAATGGCCCTTTTCCATTGATGTCAAAGGGGGAGAGTAAATCACATTGATATGATTGATGTTTATTGATGGGGAGAGATAGTCACATTGGCTATTGATGTATAGCATGCCCTATCTACATGTTGACATCAATAATTGGTAATTGGTGTTGACATCATTGTTGGTATTGCCATCAATGCCAAAGAGGGAGATTGTTAGATCATGTTGTCATTGATGCCAATGGTTTGATTGATTGATGTCATTGATTGATGTCAAGTGATTGATTGATGTCAAAGGATTGATTGATTGATGATTGATGTAATATTATATGTATTTTCCTTGGTGAAAATGCATAGATGAAGATGGATCAATGAGTTGTCATTGATATGATGAATATGGATCAATGAGTTGTGATTAATACATGATGAAGATGGATTGTTGTGGTTTCATTGGTATATGATGCATTGTTTAAAAATGTATAGATGACTCATTATTGTCTTATCATGATTGATAAGGTGCACAAATGGATGAACTCCAAAGTTGTCCCCTTATGGTGAAAGCCCTCACGGGAAGACGCTTTGTGGATTGAGCTATCCTAGAAGAATGGTTGGAGGACCCTTGCTCTCATTATTTTCTTATCATGATTGATAAGTTGCACAAATGGATGAACTCCAAAGTGGTCCCCTTATGGTGAAATCCCTCACGGGAAGACGCTTTATGGATTGAGTTATCCTAGAAGAATGGTTGGAGGATCCATTCTTGTATGTGGAATAATGAGATGAAGATAAAGGAAATTTTTGGTGAAACTACCATATATTGATAGTGCTTGTCATGCCATTTTCGGTGGTATGTGGAATGTCACATAACTCCTCATGGTTTGAGAGTTATGGCCTCACGAAGATGAAGGACCCCGACATGAAGGCTTGAAGTCCCCAAGGTCAAAGAAGTCAAAGTGATATAAAAGAATAAATTATTATTTAAATGATAAAGTAAAGTGAAAAAGTCAAGTTGGATTATTTAAATAATAAAGAGAAGTGACAAAATCAAGAAAGAATATTTAAATGATAAAGTATCGGAGAAACTTCTATTTATGGAAAGTGGTTAACCCTAAAAATAAGGAAAATAGGTTAAGAGACCTAGAAATCGGTTAAGTGACTTAAAAGAATAAATCATTATTTAAATGATAAATTAAGGTGGATTATTTAAATAATAAAGAGAAGTGAAAAAAATCAAGAAATGATAAAGTAAGATGAGAAAATCAAGAAGGAGTATTTAAATGATTAAATATTGGAGAAATTTCTATTTATTGAAAGTCATTACCCCTAAACTAAGGAAAATAGGTTAAGTGACCTAGAAATGGGTTAAGTGAACTAGAGAATGAAATTATAAATAAGACAACAATGGTCTCTTGTAGATCATCCTTTTTGTGGATCAATGGAGAGCTTCTTGTGAGAATATCTTTTAGAGTATTGATGGAGATCTTCTTGAGACTTTTTGGTGTGGAACACTTGCGCATATTATATATCTATAAGTGACTGAGGTAAACAAGGATATATAAAACGAATTTCAGAAGGAAGGTGAAGAAAATAAGGCTGGAATTGAAGGGAGGATAAATTATTTTCATGATGCTTTCTAAGGTATGTTATTTACAAGTCATCTCACCATTTTTGCTATAAATTTTTTATTCTATAATGATTCAGACCGTGGGATTGATATTCCATTGAGGAAACATATCAAAGTATACGTGGTAAAAAATTCATCTTGTTGGTCATTGTAGTTTTGGATATACACTCCGTGGAAAATAGGGTTTGTGGCTAGTCCTGAAACTAGTCTAAAACATGTGTTTCGGGTAAAAATGTCATAACTTCTTCATAACAGATCCAAATTTAGTGAGACCAATTGTGATGGTTATAGTACATTATTTAGTATTCTTTGTAACAATTTCATATCTATTCAACAAACATTTCATGCGGGGCACTCTCTATAAGGTCGCTCTCTAGAATAAGCTAGAATTTAGCAAGGTATGCCATTTTTGCTATAACTCCTTTTCTGAGAGGTTCCAAGTAGTGAAAACTGTAGGAATTTCATAAAACACATTGAATAACATTGTGTATTAGTTTCAAATATTTATTCATTACAAGTACAAAGTTGTGATTATTTCAAGTTGGGGTTGTTGACTAATCCAAAACTAGTCATGGTTGAGACAAGCAATTGATGAGTTGGCACATACATGAGGTGTATAGTTGATGATATTGGTACATATTGATGAGTCATTGTTTATGATTAGTTGAAAAAATATGTTTTATATACTTGGTACATGGTTGGATGCACTTGTTTATGGTACAGGTTGATTATAGGTTGTTTGGCACAGGTTGATGCATGGTTGATGCACTTTTTTATGTTGATTGATTGATATCTGTTGAGGATTGTTGCATCATCTCAGTTGGTTTTGAGAATGTAAGTTGAGTCTTGCATATAGATTTGGTTCTCTTGTAGAGTTGTACTCTATTCAGTTGTTGCTGAAAAACGCTTGGATTGAAGTCCATAATAAAAACAAAAATTGTACATACATCTTGTGTTCTTTGTGTTCCTTATGGAGATGATTTGTTGATGATTTGTTGCTGATATATGTTGTTGATATGTATTCACATCTAATTGATTATAAATGAAAACAATGTGTAATGAGAAAATGTTGAAAGTTAACTAAGGTGTTTTTGTGTAAGAGGGAAGTCTTCAGAAAAATATCCCCACACTCATTCACCCCACCCTCTAAGTGTGGTAGGTGTGTCCAACAATTGGTATCAGAGTAGGCCTTCACTACAAGCCTTAACAAGATTGAAGGAGATCCATATACACACAAATGGATGATGAAATACCAATCCTTGATGAGGAAAACTATTCTACTTGGAGAATAGAGATGAGAGTGTATTTGAAGACAATGGGAGAAACTATTTGGAAGACATCCATTGGTGGATCAGTTCCGTTGAAGAACAAGTCAAAGTTTGCAGCTCAAAGGGAAGGAAAGAATAATGATGCATTGTATCTCAAGACCATTCTTAGTGGACTTTCAAGCCCTATCAAAGAGAGCATGGACTTTCAATGCACTTCCACCAAGGATCTATGGCTAAAGCTAGAGGAGACATATCAAAAAAAGGAAGAAGATGTTGAAGACCACTCCATGAATATTATCAAAGGTAAAGAATCTCTAACTCTTGATTGCATATGTGATTATTTTAAAGGAAAAGAATCATGTGATGATGTTGGAAAGAAGGAAGATATTAAAGATACTTCAAATGAAGGTAAAGAATCTCCAAAGACTCTTGATTGCATTGATTCAAAGTGTGACGATGTTGAATTTTTATCAAGTGAAGAAGATGATCTAGAAACAATTTGTGTAAAGTTTGATGATAGTTTTCCCATGGAAAGAATAGAGGAAAATCTATTATAACTTCAAAAGGAAATTGAAGAGGGTTTATATAGATATAGAAGTGATCATTTCTATACACATGATAACTATCTTTCGGATAACACTAAAAAGTTTCTTAGGAGGAGTCAAAGGTACATCTTGATGTTAAAGGAAATGTTCAAAGAGAGAAATAAGACTCAACTAGAAGAAAAGGAAGAAGAAATCACAAGACTAAAGAATGAAAATGAAAATGTTAAGGTAGATGATGAGATTAGATTTTCTTTTGAAACTATTGTCCATCTCAAGACACAAATTGAAGAAGCCAAAAGAATAGAGGAATTATTGAAGAATCAAATAAATGAAAAGGAAGAGTCATGTTGCAAGCTAGAAGATGAAATTGTTGACCTTAGAAAGAAGGTAGAAAATTCAAACAAATTCTTGAATAGATCACTAATATTGGATGAGATCTTAAAAAGTCAAAGATAACCATATGATAAATCAGGTCTTGGTTACAAAGGAGAAGATACACATGCTGAAGAAAGCACCTCAAAGAAGCATGAGGTAAATCCATCAAAGAAGGAAGACAATGTTGGAAAGCAACAATCTACACAAGGAAAAGAAAATTTCTAAACAACAAAGAAAGGAAGACATCAAGAAGCTATTATTAGGACACCAAAGCAAAGGTATGAAAGTATTTTTCATGGGAATTGTTATTCATGTAATGGATATGGTCACAAAGATTTTGAATGTAGATCTTATGAAAGGAGATATAATGGAATATTTTATAACACCATGAGGGGTTGGAGATGTGATCAATTAGGACACATTGCTATTCATTGTAACACTGTGAGATGCTACAACTGTAGTGGATTTGGCCACAAATCCGATGAGTGTTGGAACACAAGAAGAAAACCCATGATGAGAACTTCAAATAGCATGGCTAGAAGAAGGAATGAAGTAAGGAAGGGAGACATATTTGAAAAGATGGATGCTCAGAGGTCAAGTTCTTAGGAGAAAGTACATCTACAAAAGTGGGTGAAGAAGATAGAGCAGACAAAACAGAATGAAAGACTGAAGGGAAGCTCAAGTAAGTCATCTACTGAAGCATACTGATAGAAGTATCCAAGCCCTCCAGCCGAGATCTACCACAGGATTGTTCCAATTCTTCCCCGAGCCGAAACGACTCTTTTGGTTCCCTGCTGAAACCTTCAACGCTTCGATCCATAGGTCCTTTCCTGAAAACCCTACCTGTTCCAACATATACCAGGCAAGAGTCTTCACCTCTTCAACTAATCCAACAATTTATTTTCAGTTTTGCGACTTTGCGAATCCTCATGTCGAGGTTCTTGGTCTGTCGATCCCCCGAAACCCGATAGGCTGAAATGCCGAAAATGGATTTAATCGTCGATTAGCTCGTGGCCCGCATCTCGGTCCATGTGACGTCCATGTGACCGCTTTCCCCCATGACCGAAACCTTCTTCAGGATTTCCAATATCAAGATCCCCAGCTCTTAGCCCTTGGGACGACTGAAATGTTGATCCCTGGAATGATGAAATCCCTGGCCCAACTTTCTCCTCTCAAAGGATGTGTCGCATTTCATGACTTCAGGACTTCTGATGTGAAGTGTTCCGACTTTGTGTTTGCGGGATCCCTAAAATGCCGAATTCCGATATCCTAATACCAAGTGTGACCACAACTCCACTCCTCTCTATGTTACGTTTCGTGACTTTAGGGTTTTCATCCCCAAGAGCCTGGATTCCTTGTCTCTAGGACTTCCGAAATCCCGATCCCCAATATGCTAAAATGTTGGCTTCCTATTGCGTCCCTTAAACGCTTCAAGGTTTCACACTTCAGGACTTCGTGATCCCTGTTGCAACCCCTTGCTCTGCTCTCGTCTACGAGATCCCCAGTATGCTGAAACCCGGTATAATCCTTTCAGGATTTTCCTGATGCCTCGATCGCTACCATGTGTCCTCCTGTTGGATGGTCCCAATACTCTCATTGTTTCGGGACTCCACAACCCCAATGACACTGATCACTGGTCCTTCAAACTCCCATTGTCCAACTTCTCGGTAGCTCCCCTGATCACCGCCACATGTCCTCCACTGATGGACGGTCCTGATCACTTCGAGAATTTGCAAGTCGGGAAGTTGAAAGACTTCCCTGTTCCACTCTTCAATGCCCAAATCCATGAAATACAAGGATATCATGACATGCGTCCTCCACAGATGGACAACTCTAATGTGTTCGAAACTTCGTGAGTCGAGACTTCCTCTCTCCTGAAATCCTACCTCTATGTCTCCCGATATCCGAAACCCCGATGGGTCCTTGAATTTCTTCCACGTGTCCTCTGAGTGATGGATGGTTCCAATTCCTTCGGGACTTCGTGGATCGGGAGATCATGATGCAGTGATTCCATGACCCTTGTACGCTCTAATCCACGAAATCTGAAATCCCGATGCCTCTACCATTTTGGGACTTTGACGAGCCTCCGCTCAAATCATATGTTAGATTAACTCATGTGCACCTTCTCCCAGATATGACGATTTTCGATGACCTGTGTGGGATCTAACGGTAGCTATAGTTTCTCCCTTGTGCGCTCTTCTTCCTGCCTTGGAAGATTTTCCAGTTATCAAAGGCCTCGGCCTTTGTCCCCTGCTTTGAAGCTTGCGACTTCAGCTTTTGTCTGCGTTCTTGAAAATGTTGACCCTCCTAAGCTTCTTGAACTCGAAACCTCCAAAGGATTCTCCTTTTCCCTCTGTGACTTTTCAACCACTGCTCTGTGCTCCAAGGCGTGACCCCTCCTGAGATTTTCTCCCTCTTAAACCTGAAAAGTTTTCCTCGATCTCCGTGATTCCTACAGAGTCTCTGCGGACACGAATGTGCTATCTGTCCTAAGCTTGTCTATTGCTCAAACCTCTAAGGGACTTAAGCCTTTTTCTCTCCCTCATATGGATATTTTGGTACCCTCTTGGAAACTTATGCTCAAGCACTCCTTGTTGAGCCTGTAGGGTGTTCAGTAACCCTGTGAAGGTCCTCCTATGACACTTCTCTTCCCAAAACTGGAAAGAGTTCCTCCTGTTCCCTCCTACACCAACTCAATCCTCAGCGATTATGTCTTCTCAATGAACTCGAAATAGAGTTCTTCTCCTAATGCATTCTGTGCATTCGTTCGATGCCCTCATGGGAGAGCTTCCACAAAATTATCATAAATTCTATCTATCATGTGCCCTCCTCTACACAGTCTCACCTCTAAGGTGTTCAACAACCTTGAGGCTTCCTCCCTGAGTCTAAGACTTCCTCTGGTGCACCCTCCTGGCTCGTCTCTATCTGAAATTCTGTAGAATTCATAAGTGTACTCCTTTCACTAGCTTTCAGAACCTGCAATGTTCTGTCATGCACTCTTGCATGAAGCCTCAAAGAACCTAGACCTGAAATCAAAGAAATCACATATAGGAAAATCTATCTATCCCTGCAAATGCACATCTACAACATACATCTACAACATGTCATAACACATATATGGGCATTCATTCATAAACACAGAATCATTGCAGGAAAACTGCTCTTATTTATATTAACTCAGGAATGCCTCTTTACAATGTCTTTGAGCGTGAATTGTAATAGAGTCTCAGATCTCCTCTATTCTCTACTCGACTCTAATTCTCACAGAGATCTCCTATCTCTAAAATCGACTAACTCTCCCAATGAGATCCAAAAATGATCTTTTACATGTGGGGGCTCTTCGAGCTATTCCCTCCATCTCACCTACCCTATTCAATTACATTAAATCTACATTGAATGGGTTGTCTAGTCCAGATTGGATCTGGATCTCAGTCTTACAACCATTTCAGGATACCTATAAATAAGGCCTACACATACACATGGCCTTTGGGATCTACGGCCTTACAAACATTTAACACATTAATTCAAATTCAAAATGTGAGAGGACTGACACCTCTCTTCCTTGAATGCGCACTTTGAATGCGCTGAGTGGGCTGGCTAGCTGGTGCATGGCTAGCTGGAGCGATGCTCCTGCATCATACTCCTATACTGTGAAAAATTCATGAGCTCCTACTCATGAGCTCCCCAACGTCATTGTTGAAATCCTCCTGGATCCCAAACAGTCCTTTGGAGCTATTCATATGCTCCACTACTCTGTTGTTGTTGCTGCTACTATTGTCTCCCTTCTACTCAGCTTCCCTTCACTGGAAACTTCTGCTAATCTGACCATCAAATTTCATATCTTCTCAATCTCCTTGTCTAACTACTCTAGTGGCTAGCTCTATTCAGGCAGTCTCCTCTACTGCAATTCTTCTTCATCAGTGGGTAGATCTACCAGATTTCCCATGCCATCTTCTCTATTTGTTGTGGCCTTAACTTGCCACTCTGCTGCAAAGTTTAGCTCTGCAATCTCACCACTGAATTGTTGTTCGGCTTCCTTCTGTGGCAGTGTTGCTACTGAAATTTCTCTTGCAGGCATGTCTCCTACTTCTTCCAGCTACTCCTCGGGAAGTTATTCTTATTCATCTATTGCTGCATGCCTCGACATTGCAGTCTTCATCACCTGTTCAGCTTCCTGGATGAAAATTTTGAGCGATTCCTTGGAATGCTCCTCTACTAACATTTTCATGACTGTCTCCTCGTGGCAGTCATCTACTGGCTCTGGATGGTTCAACCAATCCTCCAACATCTCCAACTCCTTCTCCCATGGAATGATCAACTTATCTCCATTCTCTTCTCCCACTGTCAACTTCAGTGCTATAGTTGTCTCCTTTTCAGATTCCTGGCTGAAAATGTTGAGCCATTCCTTGGAATGTTCATTTTCCCCTTCTTCTTGGGAAAACATCAACATCTCCCCAGTCTCTTTGATAGTCACAACTAGTTTTCCTTCTGATGTTTCTCCCTCTGCAACACATATGTTGTCCTCATCCGGGCTATGTGGTAGAAATATCTGAATTCCCCCAATCATCAGAAGATTCCTCTGATACTCCTTCTCTGTCAGTTGTCCTTGTTGATATGAACTCAGCTCTAAGCTCATATGCTCTCCCTTGCCCTCCTGGAATTATGGGAGTTCTCTATTGCCCACCTGGTAGTCTATGAGATCCAATGATCCCATCTCATTGCCCTCTTGGCAACCTGAAATTCCCCTGTTGTCCTTCTGATAGTCTATGAGATCCCGCAACGATCTCATCTCATTGCCCACCTGGCAATTGGAAATTTCTGTTCTGCCCTCTTGGCAGTCTCTGAGATCTTCTAGTGATCTCAGTTCATCCTCATCACTGAGATTTCTCCCAGATTCTGGATCACACACATGAACCATCTCTTCTTCATCATCCCTAAGGCTTTCAACATGCCTCAACCATCTCTTTAACAACCTCTGTTTTCTTTTGGCCACCAATTCCCTGACTGGCCATTTTACCTTCGTCTTCATGGGCCATTCATATACCCAATGTGATCTTGCATCATGTTGCATCTGCAATGCTAGAATTTCCATCCTTGCCCTGATCTTAGCGAGCTCTTTATCCATCTCATTTTTTCGTAGCTACTGATGGATCTTCTTTCCATTGCGTCTATGGCCTTTAGTAGCCATTTTCCTACCTTCTGTCTACCCTCCTGGAAAACTTGCTTCTGTTACTCTACAACTGTGATTTCTTCCAACTTTTCCCTATAGTCCTCCTGACTTTCTTTTGACTATTGCGCACTTGCAACAATCTCTATAGATCTTCAACACTCTGTCTCCTTCTCTTCTGCCTCATTCTGCCTATAGTATACAGACATAATCAAGCTCTGATACCACACTTGACATATATCAGAGTGTTTTTCTTCTCTTTCTCTGCCTCCTTCTGCCCACAGTATACAGACAGAAAGTGGCTCTGATACTACACTTGATAGAAGTATCCCAACACTCCAGCGGAGATCCGCCACAGGATCATTCGAATGCTTCCCCGTGTCGAAACGACTCTTTCGGTTCACTGCTGAAACCTTCAACACTTCGATCCACAGGTCCTTTCCCAAAAACCCTACCTGTGCCAACATATACCAGGTGATATTATTCACCTCTTCGGCCAAGCCAACAATTTCTTTTCGGGTTTCATGACTTCATGAATCCTCATGTCGAGGTTCTTAATTCCTCGATCCCTTGAAACTCGATAGGCCGAAATGTCGAAAACGACTTTAATTCTCGATTATCCCTTGGCCCGCATCTCGGTCCATGTGACCGCTTTCCCCCATGACCGCAGCCTTCATCGGGATTTCTAATATCAAGAGCCCTGGCTCTTATCCCTCGAAACGACTGAAATGCCAATCCCCAAAATGTTGAAATCCTTGGCCCGACTTTCTCCTTTCAAAGGATGTGTCGTGTTTCGCGACTTCGGGACTTCTGATGTGAAGTGTTTTGAATTTATGTCTGCGGGATCCTCGAAATGCCGAATCCCGATATCTTGATACCAGGTGTGATCGTAGCCCCACTCTTCTCTATGTCGCATTTTGCGACTTTGGGGTTTTCATCCCCAAGAGCCCGGATTCCTTGTCTCTAGGACTTACGAAATCCCGATCCCCAATATGCCGAAATGTTGGCTTCCTATCGCATCCCTTCAATGCTCTGGGGTTTTTCACTTCAGGACTTCGTGATCCCCATTGAAACCTCTTTCCCTGCTCTCATCTACGGGATCCTCGGTATGCCGAAAGCCAGTATAATCCTTTTGGGGATTTTCCTGATGCCTTGATCGCCACCATGTGTCCTCCTATTGGACGGTCCCAATACTCTCGGTGTTTCGGGACTTCACGATCCCAACGACACTGATCACTGGTCCTTCGAACTCCCGGTGTCTGACTTCTCGGTAGCTCCCCCAATCACCGCCACATGTCCTCCACAGATGGATGACCCTGATCTCTTTGGGACTTCGTAAGTCATGAATTCGAAAGAATTCCTTTTTCTTCTCTTGAATGCCTGAATCCCCGAAATACAAGGATCTCGTGACACACATCCTCCGCATATGGATGGATCTGATGTGTTCATAACTTCGTGAGTCGAAAATTCCTCTCTCCTGAACTCCTACCTCTCTGTCTCCCGATATCTGAAACCTCGATGGGTCCTCGGATTTCCGCCACACGTCCTCTGAGTGATGGATGGTTCCAATTCCTTCAGGACTTCGTGGATCGGGAGATCGTGATGCAGGGATTCCATGACCCCTATACGCTCTGATCCCCAAACTCCAAAATCCTGATGCCTATGTCATTTTTGGACTTTTACAAGCCTCCGCTCAACTCATATGCAAGATTAACTCATGTGCACCTTCTCCCAGATCTGACGACTGTCGACGACCTACGCGGGATATGATGGTAGTTGTAGCTTCTCCCTTGTGCACTCTTCTTCCTGGCTTGGAAGATTTTCCAATTATCAAATGCCTTGGCCTTTGTCCCCTGCTTTGAACCCCACGACTTCGGCTTCTGTCTGCGTTCTTGAAAACATTGACCCTCCTAATATTATTGAACTCGAACCCTCCAAAGGATTCTCTTTTGGCCTCTATGAATTCTCGGCCACTACTCTGTGCTCCAAGATGTGGCCCCTCCTGAGATTTTCTCCCTCTTAAACCTTGAAAGGTTTCCTCCAACTCTGTGATTCCTACAGAGTCTTTGGCACACGAAGGTGCTATCTATTCTAAGATTCTCTGTTGCTCATACCTGTAAGGGACCTAACCCTTTTTCTCTCCCTCAGATGGATATTTTGGTGCCCTCTTGGCAACTTATTCTCAAGCACTCCTTACTGAGCCTGGAGGGTGTTTAGTAACCCTGTGAAGGTCCTCCTATGACACTTCTCTTCCCAGAACTGGAAAGAGCTCCTCCTATGCCTTCCTGCACCAACTCAATGCCCACCTGACAAAGTTTCCAGAATCCTCAGTGATTCTTTCTTCTCAATGAACTAAAAATAGAGTTCTTCTCCTAATGCATCATGTGCATTCATTCGATACCCTCCTGGTAGAGCTTCAACAAAATTCTCAGAAATTCTGTCTATCCTATGCCCTCCTCTGCACAGTCTCACCTCCAAGGTGTTCAACAACCATGAGGCTTCCTCCCTGAGTGTAAGACTTCCTCTGGTGCACCCTCCTAGCACGTCTCTATCTGAAATTCCACAAAATTCAGAAGTGCACTCCTTGCACTAGCTTTCAGAACCTGCAGTATTCTATCATGCACTCTTGCATGAAGCCTCAAAGAACCTAGACCTGGAATCAAAGAACTCACAGATAGGAAAATATATTTGTCCCTGCAAATGCACATCTACAACATACATCTACAAAATATCATAACACATATATGGACATTCATTCATAAACACATAATCATTGCAGGAAAAACTGCTCTTGTTTATATTAACTCAGGAATTCCTCTTTATAATGTGTTTGAGTGCAGATTGTAACAGAGTCTCATCTTTCCTCTCTTCTCTACTTGACTCTAACTCTTGTAGAGCTCTCCTATCTCTCCACTCGACTAACTCTCCCAATGAGATCCAAAAAATATCTTTTACATGAGGGGGTTCTTCGAGCTCTTCCCTTCATCTCACCTACCCTATTTAATTACATTAACTCTACATTGAATGGGTTGTCTAGTCTAGATTGGATCTAGATCTTAGTCTTACAACCATTTAAGGCTACCTATAACTAAGGCCTACACATACACATGGACTTTAGGCTCTACGTCCTTACAAACATTTAACACATTAATTCAAATTCAAAATGTGAGAGGATTGGCGCCTCTCTTCCTTGAATGCGAGCTTTGAATGCGCTGAGTGGGCTGACTAGCTGGCGCATGGATGGCTAGAGCGATGCTCCTACATCACATACGTGGGTGACGGTAGTATTAGTCGTGTACATACCCAGGATGACCTTGTATAGGTCACGTACATACATGAGTTGTTGTGCAACAAACTATGTATATGTGGTAAAGCCTTGCGAAAAAGGCTATGCACATGGATTGCAACTTGATGTGATAGTATAACACTTTGTTGTAGGGTCTGGCATTGTTTGTTGTAGTTTCTGACACTATTTGATGCATGTTTAAGTGTTCATCTATTGGATTATGTAAAATAAAATCTCGAGTGCATGACACTAACCCATGAGTATGGATTGATGTTGATCTATTGGTGTACATGGATGGTACATATTTTAGTTTCATTGATATATCTTATGATGTATTATTGGAAGAATATGTTGATATCATGGTGCATGGATTTTTCATGTGGATTGGGCTACATATTGGGACATATGGTTGTTGAGCTGATGAGGTGATCATGTTGTACATCATTGTTGATTTATAGTTGATGCATGATTGGTACTTTTCTAGTACATTGGAAGAGGCACCTACTAGCAGTTTGATTGGCACATGTTTTATGGAGGATTTGGCATACATATATGGGATTCATCATTTTTTGGTATTGGTGCATGGTAATGTACATGCTTGGTACACTCATAGATGGCATATGCTTGATGATACTACACCATTGGTACTACTTGATTAGCACAATAATTGGCATTTGTTTGAGATACATGATTGTGGCACATGGTTCATGATGGAGACATATCACGAGTGATATGATACACTGTTTGGCATGTTCATAAAGGCATATCACTGATACATTCCATGGATGATATCTTTTGTCACATTGCATGATGTTTATGTACATGGTTGATGTACATAGGTGTTGTGCATGATAAGCACACATTTAGTACAAGATGTACCTGGTTGATATTTTTCTCATGATTCTTTATTTCATTATTGACATATCTTTTGTTTCATGATTCTTAGTATGGCATGAATTTGATGCATGAATAGGTCCATTGATCGTTATATGGTAACACAATGTTCAGCTTGCAGAAATGATAGGGGTGACATACCCATAGGGGGAGTCATTCTTCTTCCCATGATTCTAGGAGGAGATATTTATTAGATGCATACCTATAAAAGAGTCCTATACTTAAATAAAGAGCACAGGAGCATAATTTCGGAGGGAGCAATGGTCACAGGGGGAGTATGTTCTTTGTATGTTCAACATTACTTCAAAGTTATATCCCTTGTTCAAAATGGGAAAGATTATTCAGAGGAATATCAAAGGCATTCAGAGAGGGGGAGCAACCCCAAGATGAGAATGGCCCTTTTCCATTGATGTCAAAGGGGGAGAGTTAATCACATTGATCTTATTGATGTGGAGAGATAGTCACATTGAATATTGATGTAGAGCATGCCATATCTACATGTTGACATCAATAATTTGGTAATTGGTGTTGACATCAATGTTGGTATTTCCATCAATGCCAAAGGGGGATATTGTTGGATCATGTTGTCATTGATGTCAATGGTTTGATTGATTGATGTCATTGATTGATTTCAAGTGATTTATTTATGTCAAAGGATTTATTGAATGATGATTGATGTAATATAATATGTATTTTCCTTGATGAGAATGCATAGATGAAGATGGATCAATGAGTTGTCATTGATATGATGAAGATGGATCAATGAGTTGTAATTGATACATGATGAAGATGGATCATTGTGGTTTCAATGGTATATGATGCATTGTTGAAAAATGTATAGATTACTCATTATTGTATTATCATGATTAATAAGGTGCACAAATGGATGAACTCCAAAGTGGTCCCCTTATGGTGAAAGCCCTCACGGGAAGATGCTTTGCGGATTGAGTTATCCTAGAAGAATGGTTGGAGGACCCTTTCTCTCATTATTTTCTTATCATGATTGATAAGGTGCACAAATGGATGAACTCCAAAGTGGTCCCCTTAGGGTGAAATCCCTCACGGGAAGACGCTTTATAGATTGAATTATCCTAGAGGAATGGTTGGAGGACCCATGCTTGTATGTGGAATAATGAGATGAAGATGAACGATATTGTTGGTGAAACTATCCTAGATGGATAGTTCTTGTCATGCCATTTTCGGTGGTTTGTGGAATGTTACATAACTCCTCATGGTTTTAGAGTTATGGACTTACGAAGATGAAGGACCCCCACATGAAGGCTTGAAGCCACCAAGGTCAAAGAAGTCAAAGTGACCTAAGAGAAGAAATCATTATTTAAATGATAAAGTAAAGTGACAAAGTCAAGGTGGATTATTTAAATAATAAAGAGAAGTGACAAAATCAGGAAATGATAAAGTAAGGTGAAAAAATCAAGAAGGACTATTTAAATGATAAAGTATTGGAGAACCTTCTATTTATGGAAAGTGGCTAACCCTAAAAATAAGGAAAATAGGCTAAGTGACCTAAAAGAATAAATCATTATTTAAATGATAAAGTAAGGTGACAAAGTCAAGGTGGATTATTTAAATAATGAAGAGAAGTGAAAAAAATCAAGAAATGATAAAGCAAGACGAGAAAATCAAGAAGGAATATTTAAATGATAAAATATTGGAGAAATTTCTATTTATGGAAAGTGGTTAACCTGAAAATAAGGAAAATAAGTTAAGTGACCTAGAAATGGGTTAAGTGACCTAAAAATGGCTTAAGTGACCTAGAGGATGAAAGTATGAATAAGATAGCAATGGCCTCTTGTAGATCATCCTTTTTGTGGATCAATGGAGAGCTTCTTGTGAGAATATCTTTTGGAGTATTGATGGAGAGCTTCTTGTGAGAGCTTCTAGAGAATTTTTGGTGTGGAACACTTGAGAATATTTAATATCTATAAGTGACTGAGGTAAACAAGGATATCTTAGCTGAATATTAGAAGGAAGGTGAAGAAGAGAGGGCCAGAATTGAAGGGAGGATAAATTCTTTTCATGATGCTTTCTAAGGTATGTTATTTACAGGTCATCTCACCATTTTTGCTATAACTTTTTTATATATGATTATTCAGACCATGGGATTGATATTCCATTTAGGAAACATATCCAAATATATGTGGTAAAAAATTCATCTTTTGGGTCGTTGTAGTTTTGGAGATAAACTCTGTGGAAAATAGGGTTTGTGGCTAGGCCTGAAACTAGTATAAAACAGGTGTTTCAGGTAAAAACGTCATAACTGCTTCATAAAAAATCCAAATTTAGTGAGACAAATTGTGTTGGTTATATTAGAGTCCGTGATATTCTTTTTAATAGTTTCATACCTATTCAAAAAATATTCTGTGCGGGGCATGCTCTATAAGGTCGCTCTCTAGAATAAGCTAGAATTCAACAAGGTATGGCATTTTTTCTATAACTCCTTTTCTGAGAGGTTCCAAGTAGTGAAAAATGGAGGAATTGTATAAAACACACTGAAGAACATTGTGTATCAGTTTCAAATATTTATTCATTACAGTTACAAATTTATAATTATTTCAAGTTGGGGTTGTTGATTAAACCAAAACTAGTCATGGTTGAGACAAACAGTCGATGAGTTGGCACATACATGAGGTTTATAGTTGATGATATTGGTACATATTAATGAGTCATTATTGATGATTAGTTGAAAAATTATTGGTATATACTTGGTACATGGTTGGATGCACTTGTTTATGGTACCGGTTGATTACAGGTTGTTTGGCATAGGTTGGTGCATGGTTGATGCACTTGTTTATGTTGACAGATTGGTGCTCTTGTAGAGTTGTACTCTATTCAATTGTTGCTGAAAAACCCCCGAATTGAAGTCCATAATAAAAATAAGAATTGTACATACATCTTGTGTTCTTTTTGTTCCTTGTGGAGATGATTTGTTGATGATATGTTGATGATATATTTTGTTGATATGTATTCACATCTAACTGATTATAAATGAAAACAATGAGTAATGAGAAAATGTTGAAAGTTAACTAAGGATTTTTCGTGTAAGAGGGAAGTTTTGGGGAAAAGATCCCCACACTCATTCACCCCCCCCCCCTCTAAGTGTGGTAGGTGTGTCCAACAATTGGTATTGGAGCGGGCCTTTACTACAAGCCTTAACAAGCTTGAAGGAGATCCATAGAAACACAAATGGATGATGAAGTACCAATCATTGATGAGGAAAACTATTCTACTTGGAGAACAAAGATGATAGTGTATTTGAAGACAATGGGAGCAGCTATTTGTGTTAGAAAAACAGGACCGCGGAGCAATAAAATAAAACAAATGCAGAAACAAAACACAGAAGAAACACAATACAAGAGAGACACAGATTTACGTGGTTCACCTAGTGTGGGTTATGTCCACCAGAGAAATTTCCAGGTCGTTCCTTTATTATTATCCAGCAAATGAAGGGATACAACCTATAGTAAAACCAGCTATAACTTCCTCTTCTTTCTCTCACAGTCTCCTCTCTCAGAATACAATATTCACCATCAACCATAGACGCAATACATTTCCCTCATAAAAGAGGGTTGCCTTCTAGGGAAAAAAAGCCTAACATCATCTCTACTGTTAGATCTACAACCTTATAATGAACGGTCCATATTTACAATGAAATTACAATATACTTTTATAAGGCAATTTTTTCTTAGGGGGCTTCGCCCCCAAATCCCCATCGGGGGATGCTGCCCCTGAAACCCCGTTGGGGGCCCGCTTTCCCCCAGACCCCCCAGCCAGGCGGATAGGCCCCCCAGACCCCACAGAGGGGGTACCCCCCCTCTGCACTCCCCCGCGTGGAAGAGTGTACATACTTCTGGGGTGTAAATATTTCATGGGGTATAAACATGGCTAAAAGTAAGAGACCTATAAATCAGGAAGATAATCAAGCTCCACAACCAACAATCTCCCACTTGGAGACTGATCTCAACAACTCCACTGTTGTTGTATATGATGGACTCTGAACCTTCTTGGACCTAGCAAATTTCTCATCTTCATCTTCATTCTTGAAGACCAGCTGAAACTGAGCAAGAACTCAGTTTCTCCTTGGTTACTCCCTTTGTTATCATGTCTGCAGGATTTTGGCTAGTGTGTATCTTTTCCATATTCAATTGTCCATCTTCCAAGGCGAATTGTATGAAGTGGTACCTCAACTGTATATGCTTAGTCTTTGAATGGAAGGCTGAGTTCTTTGCAAGGTGAATGGCACTCTGACTGTCACAGTACAACCTGTTGTTCTCCTTCTTCTTTCCCAATTCCTCCATAAACCTTTGTAAC
>ML788243.1:140763-154133 GCA_009831015.1 Picea engelmannii
TATTTATGGAAAGTGGTTAACCCTAAAATAAGGAAAATAGGTTAAGTGACCTAGAAATGGGTTAAGTGACCTAGAGGATGAAAGTATAAATAAGATAGCAATGGTCTCTTGTAGATCATCATTTTTGTAGATCAATGGAGAGCTTCTTGTGAGAATATCTTTCGGAGTATTGATGGAGAGCTTATTGTGAGAGTTTCTTGAGAATTTTTGGTGTGGAACACTTGAGAATATTGAATATATATAGGTTATTGAGGTAACCAAGGATATATAAGCTGAATTTCAGAAGGAAGGTGAAGAAAAGAGGGTCGGAATTGAAGGGAGGATAAATTCTTTTCATGATGCTTTCTAACGTATGTTATATACAGGTCATCTCGCCATTTTCTCTATAGAATTGTTTTCTATAATGATTCATACCATGGGTTTTATATTCCATTTAGGAAACATATACAGGTATATGTAGTAAAAAATTCATCTTGTGGGTCGTTGTAGTTTTGGAGATACACTCCGTGGAAAATAGGGTTTTTGGCTAGTCCTGAAACTACTGTAAAATAGGTGTTTCGGGTAAAAACATCATAACTTATTCATAACAGATTCAAATTTAGTGAGACCATTTGTGTTGGTTATATTACAGTCTATAGTATGTCATGTAACAGTTTCATATCTATTCAACAAATATTCCATGCGGGGCATGCTATATAAAGTCACTCTCTAAAATAAGCTAGAATTCAGCAAGGTATGCCATTTTTTCTATAACTCCTTTTCTCAGTGGTTCCAAGTAGTGAAAGTTGGAGGAATTTCATAAAACACACTAAATAACATTTTGCATCAGTTTCATATATTTATTTATTACAGGTACAAATTTATGATTATTTCAAGTTGGGTTTGTTGACTAATACAAAACTAGTCATGGTTGAGACAAGCAGTTGATGAGTTGGCACATACATGAGGTGTATAGTTGATGATATTGGTACATATTGATGAGTCATTGTTGATTATTAGTTGAAAAATTATTGGTATATACTTATTACATGGTTGGATGAACTTGTTTGTGGTACAGGTTGATTACGGGTTGTTTGGCACAGGTTGGTGCATGGTTGATGCACTTGTTTATGTTGACAGATTGATATCTATTGAGGATTGTTGCCTCATCTAATTTGGTGTTGAGAATATAGGTTGAGTATTGCATATAGAGCGGGTTCTCTTGTAGAGTTTTACTCTATTCAGTTGTTGCTGAAAAACCCCCGAATTGAATTCCATAATAAAAAGAAAAATTGTACATACATCTTGTGTTCTTTGTGTTCCTTGTGGAGATGATTTTCTGATGATATGTTGTTGATATATGTTGCTGATATGTATTCACTCCTAACTGCTTATAAATGACAACAATGAGTAATGAGAAAATGTTGAAAGTTAACTAACGAGTTTTTGTGTAAGAGGGAAGTTTTGGGAAAAGGATCCCCACACTCATTCACCCCCCCCTCTAAGTGTGGTAGGTGTGTCCAACAATGTTAGTGTGCGTAATACTGTCCTTACTCTATGTTAAATTACTTCTTGATTTAGATTCATATTATCCATATATTTCATATTACTTCCTAAACTCATTTATTTATGAGTTATGATCATTTTTCCAATATTCAACATGAGTTAAAACTAATATACTATGAAACCATACATAATTCATAAACAATAACATCAAAGACACATGACATAGGATTTAATGCGGTTCACCCAACTCTGGGCTATGTCCACAATGACGAGATTATTTATTATTCTTTCGTTCAACGCTTATGTCTTGCACACTGTGCTTACATAGATGTATTATGGACATTTTCCTTTTCTCCTAGACTAGCCACTCTACAGTGCAAGACTCTCTCTCTCTCTCTGCATCATCCCTCACATTCAAACACATATTCCTCTCTTTCACAGACTAACAAAAATACATAGAAAAACATAATACAAATCAATAGAGGAACCCCTAATATCCCAACCCGTTACATATTTATACATCAAAATATAGGGCTGAAAACCCTACTTACCGCCTCCCAAAATCCCATTACATTGCATGACTAGTTCAATTAACTGGTTGTTTGACTGCTTTCTTCTTCTTTTCAATATGCATGTTTTTTTTCTATTGTTATTCTATTTCAAAAATGTTGGGTTGTCATCCTTTTTTCATGCTTTACTCTCTCAATTTGTCCTATTCCTTTACCCTATGTCGATGTTATTCTTCTATTTTATTTATTCTCTTGTTTGCACATTGACTTGCTTCTGTGCACTTTCATCCTTCTATGCATTATCGTCTTGTATGTGCCTTAGCTGCATGCAGTATGGAGGACAACGTGCCTCGTGTATATGATATGTGTTATAGGTTGGTGAGCCGGTTATTATAAGTTGGGATGCTTATGTTTTGGTATTAGGCCAAAATGCCTACATGTCAAAGGGCAATGTGCCTACTTTGTACATGACTCATGATTAATATAAAATACATCGCTGCGTGCAGACCGACCACAATAAAAGAGATGGGGGAATGAACTTCACCAGTTAGGGAAAGAGAGGGCCAAAAGTCAAGGGAATGTTATATTAATATTTCCTAAAACATAACATATGGATAATTATTTTATCCTAAGTTTTAAAGTTGGGGACAAGTGGACCAAAGTAACTTCTGATATGACAAGTGTCAAGTTGGGGACATGCATTCATATCTTGTGGGATGTAGCTCATTTGGTGACTTTTCAGGGGATACCTTACCAACAACCTGACCATCATTCTCACCATCACTTTCACGAAGAGTTCACAGTGATTCCTTTCCACACTCAATTATCCATTCAATGATTCCATGACCATTTTCACTCATGCATTCCATTATCCTTGAGATAGCCATTTCACCATTCTGGAGCTTGTTCCCATAGCCCTTTTTGGTTGGTGTACCTAGTTAGCTTGGAGCGTGATTGAAGAAGTGGGTTTTCAGGCCCGTGAGAAATTCTATGAGTGAGAAAATTGTTGGGGATTGATTCCTAAAGGTGATAAAATGAAGCTACAACACTCTGAGACTTCTGGTCCAGCTTGTAGTTGAAGCCCTGGAAGGGAAGTGGGGCAGTCGAGGGACTGTTCAGCAGAGAAGGGGCACACTTCCTTGGGTGGGGAAGGCATGTGGGGAATGAGAGGTTGTAGGTTGTTATTTGAGTGAGCACCTGAGATGAAGTATTTCATGTTGTCCATGAGCCTTAGCCTGGATAGGAACCCTTTACCCTGATTGGAGTTCAGTCCTAGCTCAGGGGTGGCTCACTGTTGAGATTGATGAATAGTGTAATATATGGCTGGGAGGTTCATGGACAGTATGTATGCAATTGGTGACAATATTTCTAAGAGAAGTACCAATTGTAGGATAAAATGATATGTTGCTTTGTTATTTACATGCCTATGTTACGGTTTATCATATATGTGATTATAATTGCCTATATGTTTATGGGTAATTCCCTATAAATGATGCATATCTGTAGTTACTGTTATTTTAGTATAAAATTCGTATGTTACAGAAAGTAATTGTTTGTTTATGTTTATACGTAAAGCTTCCGCAAGAGTGTTGTATGTATATGTTTTAGTTGCACATAGTTTAAAGAGTAAATTTATGTGGCATATCTCAGTTGACTATTGGGTATGTTACTTTATGTTCCGCAGTAATGGAATGAAAGTGTTCCCTAGTGTAGCATGGTACAACCTGTTAAGGCTGTAAATGTTACTGAATGGTTTCAGAGCATGAGTGGTTTCTCTGGAGTGGCGTACCTCAGCTTGTGAGTGGCTGGGGGAACATTACAAATTGGTATCAGAGCTTCAGTTCAACACTGAGCTTGGATGGGCCAGAGGGGTTAAGTTGAAGTGAATATTCACAGAAGAGTAACTTCGAGGTGACCAAAATTGGAGTCACAAAGTGTCCATGGAAAAGGTTGGTGTGCTGGCGTGTGTGGAAAAGTTTGGCACTGCGCGAGAAAATGATTGCGTGCCAGTGTGCGTGGTAAATTGTGGCATCACGCAGAAGATTATAATATGCAGATGCACACACTGAATTTATCCTTGCATAGTGAGAACACACATAGTAATGTGCACATGGGGTGCGCAAGTATTGCTTAACACAGGAGTTTTGTTGGTACGCGCATAAGTATGAGTATAAGTTGTTTCGCGATGGTATATTTAGTAGTGTGCGTAGATAATTGGGCATGATGGAATATGTTAAACTTGACATGGTGCATGCATAGGAAGAAATGCATGTGGAATATCGATGCGCGGTACCAAAACTGTGCGCAGTGGATATTGGCTCACAACGTAAGAGTAGTGTGTGTAAGTTGTCGGTGCGACAAAGAAGAAATGCACAGTAGATTTAGGTGCACAGAAAAGAGTTTTATGCTGTGATATTTCTATGCACGATAAATATAAATGAACAGGTCAAAGTTTAGTGCACGTGAATTCACTTGGAAGGCGATGAGTCTGAGTTTAAATTTCATAATAATAAAATAAAAAAGAAACACACAATCGCATCGAAGCATTAATTAAAAAGAATTTCGAGTTTTAATTTCCTCTGATTCAGATAGATAAAAATAAAATATAAGATTACAAGAAAAATTTATTATAAAAGAAAACAAGATTCATAACATCACCAGATAGAAATTGTAATAAAACAATCTAAAATCCATTTCTGTATTTATATAATCATATTAATCACAAAACTACAAATGGGGGAAGACAACAATTAGCTTGTTGTGAAAAAGGGTCGTTTGAAGAACATGCCTATCATCTATGGTACTCTTTACCTCTGCTACCGGTTGTTCAAAATTTGCTGAGACATGCTTATTTTAGTTGAAGACTTACTTCGGCTTAGTGATCCCTTCCTTTAAGGAAGAATCTAACCAGACCGGTTGATTCTCTCCAACACTTTTGGCCACTTCAGCTGTAGATCCCTCCTTCTTCTATCACTTGCTCCTTTTCTTCTTAGCAGCTGGCCTATTGATGACTAAATCCTTTATAGTGGGATTCAGCCTCACTTCCAACCGTGAGTCTATAGTCGGTTCTGTGTGAAAATTAGTTGGTAGAATGTGCACAAGGACCCTTTCCTCCTTATTCACAGGAAAGTCTAGCATGTTTCTCGAATAACCAGTCTCACTCAATTTAGCCTTGTCCATGTATCTCAGGTTGCAGATATTGAAAGGTGTTTTTACAGAGAGAAGAAAGTAGAGCAGTTTGAAGATTACTTTGGTTATGGATACGTATATATATTCATACTTGGGGAGTGGTAATTATAGAATTCCATTTATGAAGTGAGACGGATTATGTACAAGAGCATTGGGTTTCCATGCTCGACCAATCCATTTTGAATGATTAGCTTTTGAGTTTTCTACATGGCAAAATTCAGTTCATGTCACATGGCTGTGAAGTACCGAACGAGTGAAGCAAGGTGATCTGACTAAGTCATTGCCTGCTCCACGAGTGGTGGATTTGACATGTTGAGACACGTGATACTGCGTCTTGGCGAAAGTGGTTTCAGAAAACTACCTTCTTGCACAAGTGTATCTCTAAAGGAACTACATGTCTATGTTTTCAAGACTTGGGTCTTATCTAGAATTGTCGTGGTGATAAAACCACGAAATCAGGAGAGATCATTATGATGTGTATATTGGACCAAAATGGTGCATATTCTCATGAATTGTTGAATTGTTATCTTGATAAGTTTTGATGGCTGCACGTTTTGTAGAATTAACAACAACTCGATCAGATCAGACCAGTGTGGAGTCCATAGGAATGGAAGAGGCACAAGGGAATTACAATCATCAATATGAGAGTAGAGGGGTGGTTTTCCATTTGAGAATGGAAGGAACGAACTCCAACAGACATGGAGAAGAAAGGAATGAAGATATGAATATGGCCGAGACCATTAAGAATTTGTAGAAGGATTTCCAAAGCCATAAAGTTGATAATGAAAGGATTATGAAAGATAAAGAGCAGCAGGATGACTTGAACATGAAGCTATTGGATGGTTTGAACATAATAGAAAATAAATTAGTTAAGGAGAGTAGCTCAAGTAAATCTAGGAGTCACAAACCTTCAGAGGAGAAAAGAAAAGTAAAAAGTGCTAGTAGACATCACCATCATTACCAAAGGCATTCCAATAAGAGAGCAGGAAACAACTTGATTCTATCCCCTATCAGAAGGTATAAGAGATCTGGGGTGGTTGATCTGCGAGGAGAAATGAACAAAATCAAACCTCCTACATTTGATGGTGAGCACAAGAAGGATGAAGATGCAGAAACATGGTTACTAGGCATGAGGAAGTATTTTCAATTACACAATTATTCTTCTCATGCAGAAGGTACAATCGCTATCTATCAAATCAAAGGAAAGGCCTCCATGTGATGGGATCAACTTGTGCAAGTACAACACATTGTAGAGAAAAGTGTTACTTGGAGGGAATTCAAGAAGTATTTTGAGAAAAAGTACTTTACTAAGAGATACTATGACAAGAAAATGAAAGAGTTCTTTGAACTCAAGCTTGGAAGTATGACCATAGATGAATATGAGAGATGATTTTTGGAATTGCTGAAGTATGTCTCTTTCATCAAGGATTAGACAATCAAAATTCAAAGGTATTTAAGTGGATTTCCATCGTTCATCAGTGACAAAATACAATATGATGATCCCAAGACATTAGAAGAGACCATAAGGAGAGATAAATGCCTATATGATTAGTAGAAAGAAAGTCCAACTTTCCAAAAGGCTTGGGAAGACAATAAGAAATTCAATATGGATCAGAGGAAGAAGGGAGCTAAGCCACCATTCTTCAGAAATAATCCACAAGGATAGGAAATGCCTAAAGAAACCAGAATGATTGACACATGAAGTCAAGGGACAAGGAAACCACCTATGCAATGTTGGGGTTGTAAAGGGGACCATAGGTTCAGAGATTGTCCTCACAGAGGTGAAAAGGTAGGGTTGTTCACAATGTACAAAAATATGAAACAGTGGAGGACATGGGAAGATATATGCCAAGGAATTATGCAGCCCTAGACAACAAGCAAGAAGAGTATCAATCCCACATGATTGAAGTGGAAGGTATGATCAACAACCAAACCGTTTTTATTTTAATTGATTCAGGAGCTAGTCATAGTTATATAAACCCTAAGATAGTGGAAAGTTTGCAATTTCCAAGAAGTAAGCATGGGAAATACTGGTTGGTACAACTGGATACAGGATCCAGAAGAAACGTAAATGCGATGGTTAAGTCATGCCTCATAGACATGAATGGACTGAACACCGAGGAAGATTTAAACATCTTGCCTTTAGGTTCCTATGACTATCTAATTGGGATGGATTGGTTGGACCAACATCACACTCTCTTAGACTGTCAAAACAAAGAATTTACTTTCCTAGATGAGGAAGGGAAACTAAAGAAGTTACAGGGAATCCTCAGGGCGGTAACCATTAGATAAATTTCAGCATTGCAACTAAAGAAATGTTACAGAAAAGGATGTCAAATAATTTCAACTCATTTGGCAGAGACACCTAGAGATAAGGTGCCAAATTTGGAAGATTATACAGTCCTGGAAGATTTTGAAGATGTGTTCAAGGAGGTACCTAGATTACCCCCAAGGAGAGACATTGATTTCTCTATAAATTTGATGCCTGGAACAGTGCCAGTATCAAAGACTCCTTATAGAATGAGTACCCCGGAATTGAAGGAGTTGCAAATGCAGCTTGAAGAACTTTTGATGAAGGGGTATATACACCCAAGCGTGTCACCTTGGGGTGCCCCAGTCTTGTTTGTGAGAAAGAAATATGGAACACTAATGTTGTGTATTGACTTCAGACAATTGAATAAAGTGGTTGTTAAGAACAAGTATCCTCTACCAAGGATTGATGACCTCTTTGATCAATTGAAGGATGCAAAGATATTTTCAAAGATAGATCTCAGGTTGAGATACCATCAGGTAAGAATTAAAGAAGAAGATATTAGCAAGACCACCTTCAGGACAAGGTATGGTCATTATGAGTTCACAGTGGTACCATTTGGGTTGTCAAATGCACCAACTGTTTTGATGTTCTTAATGAATGGTGTTTTCTGAGAATATTTGGACAATTTTGTCATTGCTTTTTTGGATGACATTCTTATATATTCCAATTTAGAGGAAGAGCATGAACATCATTTGAGGATGGTGTTGCAAGTATTAAGGGAGCGTCAGTTATATGACAAATTGAGAAAGTGCTCATTTTATCAGAAACATATTCATTGTTTGGGGCATATCATATCAAAGGATGGGATAACAGTGGATCCTAAGAAGATAGAGGCCATTAGAGAATGGTCAAAACCAAAGAATGTGACAGAGGTGAGATCATTCATGGGTCTTGTAGGCTACTATAGAATATTTATTGAAGGATTCTCAAAGATTGCACACCCAATCACTTCTTTGCAAAGAAAGGGAGTGAAGTTTCAGTGGACATTGGATTGGGAGAAAAGTTTCCAACACTTGAAACAATTATTGACAAGTGCTCCAATATTAAGGATCACAGACCCAGAAGAAGACTTCATCGTATGCACTAATGCATGTAATGAAGGGCTTGGTGTTTTCCTCAGTCAAAACGGGTTTTTCATATGTTATAAATCAAGGAAGTTGAAGGATCATGAAAGAAACTATGCCACTCACGATTTGGAGTTGGAATCCATAGTGCATGCCTTCAAGAAATGGAGACACTACCTCATGGGAAAGAGGTTTGAGGTAAGAATAGACCACAAGGGTCTGAAATATTTATTTGATCATCCAAATATAAATGCTAGACAAAGCATATGGTTATAATTTCTAAGAGAATATGACTTTGATATGAATCATATCAAGGGGAAAGAGAATAAAGTGGCTGATGCACTAAGCAGGAAGGTGCATAAATTATATGCTACAACCATTAGCATGTACCAAACCGATATTAAAAGAAAAATTATGGAGGCTATAAATGCAGATCTGCAGTATAGAGAATTGGTAGCAATTCTACAACAGGGTAAGATGCTTCAGAAGGTGGATAATTATAAGTTGGGGATAGATGGAATAATGTTGCGCAAGAACAAGATTTTTGTTCCAAATGTACAGGACTTGAAAGATATGATTTTGCATGAAATGCATAATGTTCCTTATGAAGGACACCCTGGATATCAAAAAATTGTGGCAGTGATCAAGAGCCATTACTTTTGGCCACGTATGAAGAAATAGATCGCCGAGTACATTGCTATATGTTTGGAATGCCAGAAAGTGAAAGTTGAGAATATGCACCCATAAAGGTTACTTCAACCTTTAACCATTCCTGAATGGAAGTGGGAAGTGGTGACAATGGATTTTATTACAAGATTGCTTAGAAAAAGAAAGTTGTATGATTCAATCATGGTGGTGGTGGACAAGCTTATGAAAGCTGCCCATTTTATTCCACTGAAAAATACGCACAAGGCAATTGAGGTTGTTGATATTTTCATGAAGGAAGTGGCATGATTGCACGAGATTCCTAAAACAATTGTGTTTGACAGAGACCCGAAATTCACCTCAAATTTTTGGAAAGGATTGTTCAAAGGATTCAGAACGAATCTGAAATTTAGTACAACTTATCATCCCGAGTTTGATGGACAAACAGAAAGGGTGAACAGGGTGATAGAAGCTATACTGAGAATGTATGTGATGGACAAACCATTGAAATGGGAAGAATATCTACACTTGGTAGAATTCGCGTACAACAATGGGTATCAGACATCGTTGAAGATGAGCCCATTTGAAGCACTTTATGGAAGAAAGTGAAATACTCCAGTGAGTTGGGATAATCTAGTTGATAGGACAATAGTTGGGCCAGAGTTGCTCAGGGAATGGAGGACTAGATGACAAAAATTAAGAAGAATTTAAAAGTTACCCAAGACTTACAGAAAAGTTATGCTGATAAGAACAGAACCCACAAAGAATTCAAAGTGGGTGATCATGTTTTCTTGAAAGTGAAAGCTAACAGGAGTTCCCTGAAGTTGGGAAGCTGCACCAAGTTGGCAGCCAGATTTTGTGGGCCTTTTGAAATCCTAGAGAGGATTGGTCCAGTTGTTTATATGATTGCATTGTCTGCATCTATGTCTGTTCATAATGTCTTCCATGTATCATTGCTAAAGAAATATATACCTGATGCTAATCATGTTATTGATTGGAATGTGATTCAGGTGGAGCAAGAAGGCACTTTTTAAGTGCATCCAATGTGCATTTTGGACCATAAAGTCAAACAGCTCCGGAACCGAGCCATAGGGCTTGTAAAGGCTCAATGGACCTGGTATAGTCTTGAGGATGCTACTTGGGAGCATGAAGATGAAATGCAGACAAAATACCTGCATCTTTTTCAAGATTTTTGAAAACTCTGTTATATATGTATGTATGATGCACTGAGGACAATGAATAAATAAGGGGAGGGGATTGTAATATCCCTCAGCCAAACCCAATTGTAAATGTAATATAAATGTACTTAAGTCAATGAGATGTTTTGACCTCATTTGGTAATGCATGTCATGTGGCATAGTGCATGCATGAACTATGCAGTAAAATGATGTAATATGAAAATTCCAAGATACCACGTGCAGTAACTAAGGTGCACGTAGTATGGAGGACAACGAGCCTCATGTATATAATATGTGTTATAGGCTGGTGAACCGGTTATTATAAGTTGGGATTCTTATGTTTTGGTATTATGCCAAAATTCCTAGATGTCAAAGAGCAATGTGCCTACTTTGTACCTAACTCATGATTAATATAAAATACATCGATGCGCACAGACCAACCATGATTAAAGAGATGGGGGACTGAACTTCACCAGTTAGGGAAAGGGAGGGCCAAAAGTCAAGGGAATATTATATTAATATTTCCTAAAACATAACATATGGATAATTATTTTATCCTAAGTTATAAAGTTGGGGACAAGTGGACCAAAGTAGCTTCTGATATGACAAGTGTCAAGTTGGGGACATACATTCATATCGTGGGGACGTATCTCATTTGGTAACTTTTCAGAGGATACCTTACCAACAACCTGACCATCATTCTCACCATCAATTTCAAGAAGAGTTCACAACGATTCCTTTCCACACTCAGTTATCCAGTCAATGATTTCATAACCATTTTCACTCATGCATTCCGTTATCCTTGAGACAACTATTTCACCATTCTTGAGCCTGTTCCCATAGCCATTTTCAGTTGGTGTACCTAGTTAGCTTGGAGAGGGGTTGAAGAAGCGGGTTGTCGGGCCCATGAGCAATTCTCTGAGCAAGGGAATTGTTGGGGATTGATTCCTAAAGGTGATAAACTACAGCTACAATGCTCTGAGACTTATGGTCCAGCCTGTTGCTGAAGCCCTGGGAGGGAAGTGGGGAAACCGAGGGACTATTGAGCAGAGAAGGGGCACACTTCCTTCGGTGGGACAGGCATGATATTAATGCGAGGTTGTAGGTTGTTGGTTGAGTGATCACCTGATATTGAGTCTTTCCTATTTTCCATGAGCCTTAGCCTGGATAAGAACCCTTTACCCTGGGTGGAGTTTAGTCCCAACTCGAGGGTGACTCACTGTTGAGAGTGATGAACAATGTAGTCTATGGCTGGGAGGTTCGTGGATGGTCTGTACATAGCTGGTGACAATGTTTCTAATATAAGTACCAATTGTATGATAAAATGATATGCTTCTTTGTTATTTACATGCCTATGTTACGGTTTATCATATATGTGATTATAATTGCCTGTATGTTTATGGGTAATTCCCTATAAATGCTGCATATATATAGTTACTATTATTTTAGTATAAAAGTCGTATGTTACAGAAAGTAATTGTTTTTTTATGTTTATATGTAAAGATTCTACAAGAGTGTTGTATGTAAATGTTTTAGTTGCATGCAGTTTAAAGAGTAAATTTATGTGGCATAACTCAGTTGACTACTAGGTATGTTATCGTATGTTCTGCAGTAAGGGAAAGAAAGTGTTTCCTAGAGTAGCATGGTCCGGCCTATTAAGGCTGTGAATGATACTGACTGGTGTCAGAGCATGAGTGGTTTCTCTGGAGTGGCATAACCTGGCCTACGGGTGGCCTGGGGAACGTTACCAAAATGATGGCAATACTACATGCATTTAAGAAATGACATCCTTACCTAATAGGTAGGCACTTCAAAGTCAAAATAGATCATGATAGTCTTAAATACTTCTTGGAACAAATACTATATTCATAAGAACAACAAAAATGGGTAACCGAGATATTAGGTTATGATTTTGAAATCGTTTATAAAAAAGGGAAGAAAAATGTTGTGGCAGATGCACTCTCATGGAACGATGAAGATGTTGAGACCTTTGTCTGTGCTATCTCGATCATCCAAACTGATTGGATAATAGAAACAAGGGATGAATGGAAGAATGACGAAGAAGCATGGACTCTCATTCAAAGGTTGCAACAGGATTCCAGTGCATCGGATACATTTACATGGAAAAATGATTCACTATGGTAAAAAGATTGCTTATATTTATGTAAGAACTCTGAAACCAAACAAAAGGTACTATTGGAATTGCAAACCTCTCCAGTAGGACGACACTCAGGATTTTTAAAAACCTACCATAGGGTCAAGAAGGAATTGTTTTGTAATGATACCAAGCCAAATTCTTTCTTGGAATCACTAACTACTACTAATTTATAGAGTTTCTAAGTGCATACAAGATTCATCAACACATGGAGATCACAATATATTCAAAATGTAGAAGCACAAGCAAAGATCTGACCTTTTTATTATGAGCAATGTAAGATCAATACAATAGATGTCCGATCTGGTATAAACCTCAGATGGTCGTACAAGCAATAGATATGAGCTGCTACAAAATGCTCCCGACAATACAAAATGAGCCTCCAAAGGCTGGATATACAATGAAGACTAAATCAAGCAGATCTGCCACGTCCTGATAGAATGCTGAAGCCCTGAATAATTCTTCCCTACTACCAAAAGTGTCCAATCATCCCAAGAAGGATGCCAAAGGATAGATCAGGCAACTGCAAGGAAAACCCAGATGTCCAAATTCCCAAATCCACTCTCAAACTTCGTAGATCTGAATTCTCCACTGAATGATGTGCCCCACTAGATGACTGAAACCCTAGCTGGTTTGAACCTGATGAAGGAGATCTCCAAATGATCTGAAAGTCTCCAAGAATATAGACCGGGTGATGGTGAGAACAACCCAGGTGCCCGAATCTCCAAGATCCCTCTCAATCGTTGTAGATCTGAAATCTCCACTGAATGGTGCGCCCTACTGGATGACTGAAACCCTAGCAGGTTCGGCCCTGATGAAGGAGGCCTCCAA
>ML788243.1:159217-171667 GCA_009831015.1 Picea engelmannii
GAGCCTCTGAGTGAATTCTATATAGGATACAATCTGGTTGTGGCCGAGTGTGGTGAGCCCATGGTACCACCAGTCGTGGGCCTTTCCATCCAAGTACATAGTGGCAAACTTGATGGCCTCCATCTCTCTCATGGGGTTAAGCTTCAGGTAAGTATCCAGCTTCTGCACCCATGATTGTGTTGTCATCTTAGCCGTACCATCAAAGTATGGAATCTCTATCTTCCCTGCCCTTCGCTCAAACTCAAAGCTGCCCCTGTGGTTCATCCTAGGTTGGTTTATGAACCTGATTTGACAATACTAGTCTAGGGACATCTGTCTTTGAACTTTCATATCCAAGTTGTAGTATTCCCTGGTACTCTTGGCTAATTGTGCCACAAAATCTACAACCTGTTCATGTTGCTCTTGCTCATCTGTAAATGTGGGCATGTATGGTCTGGGGTTAGCTCTGTTACCTGAGTGTTGGCCTAGCGGTTCATCTGTGAACACTAGCATGTACGGCCTATGATTGGTCCTGCTACCCATCTGCCCATGGAATGTGCCACCTCCAAGACTTCCTTCGGATCCTGGTGCTTTCTCCGGGTTATATCTATCTTCCTCATGGGTTCCACCAGACCCTCCAGCCTCCTTTTTCCCATACGTATCAGGATCTTTGCCTCGATGGGTTACTTTCATCAGAAGGTCAGTTATTCTCGTTTGGTTCTCATTCATCTTCTGTAGATTCTCATCAACTTTCTTCAAGGTTTCAGAGATTTCGGCCTGTCCCCTTCTGCTGGTTTCATGATACTCATCCAACTGTTGGACCAATGTGATTTCTGTGCGGTTCATGTTTTGTTGGAAATTATAAAATTTAGTTACTAAGAGAGCCAAGCCCCGAGGCTCATGGTCGTCTCCTGACCCTTCTATTTCTCCCACTGTTTCATTGTTGTTTATCTTCCTTCGACCCATGGCAATTCCCCTATACTTCTGCATGCACAGATCTCTCCACAGGTTTGGAGGATCGAGGCTATGATACCACTGTAATGATCCCAAGCCAAATTCTTTCTTGGAATCACTAATTACTACTAATTTATAGAGTTTCTAAGTGCATAAAAGATTCATCAACACATGGATATCACAATATATTAAAAATGTAGAAGCACAAGCAAAGATCTGACCTTTTTATTATGAGCAATGTAAGATCAATACAATAGATGGTCGATCTGGTATAAACCTCAAATGGTCATACAAGCAATAGATATGAGCTGCTACAAAATGCTCCCGATAATACAAAATGAGCCTCCAAAGGCTGGATATACAATGAAGACTAAATCAAGCAGATCTGCCACGTCCTGATAGAATGTTGAAGCCCTGAATAATTATTCCCTGCTACCAAAAGTGTCCAATCATCCCAAGAAGGATGCCAAAGGATAGATCAGGCAACTGCAAGGAAAACCCAGATGTCCAAATTCCCAAATCCACTCTCAAACTCCGTAGATCTGAATTCTCCACTGAATGATGTGCCCCACTGGATGACTGAAACCCTAGCTGGTTTGACCCTGATGAAGGAGATATCCAAATGATCTGAAACTCTCCAAGAATATAGATCGGGTGATGGTGAGAACAACCCAGGTGCCCGAATCTCCAAGATCCCTCTCAATCGTTATAGATCTGAAATCTCCACTGAATGGTGCGCCCTACTGGATGACTGAAACCCTAGCAGGTTCGGCCCTGATGAAGGAGGCCTCCAATTTCTATGAAACTCTCCAAGAATATAGATCAGGCTATGATAATCCCGTGGGAGAAGTTTCGGGCTCAGATCTCAAGAAGATATCTCTAGATCTGAGTTTTATTGAATCACAGGATGTCCCCTATGGCTCCTAGACGTCCCAATCTACAGACAAATGCAGAATGATGATAACCCTCCAGAAAATCCCTCAAACTGATGGTCCTGCCTTTGCAAACAAAACCCAACTATCAGAATGGCCCTAGGCCCTCAGGATAAGCTGGAGGACTCTTTCATCTCCTCATTACCTCTCTAAGAGGTGGGGGACATTACATGTTTTGGGATGGCCTTAAAACTGATGTTCAAAGGTTTTTGGTAGAATGTTTGGTTTTCCAACAAAACAAGGTGGAAACAATTAAGACCCCAGGTATTTTACAACCATTAGCCATCCCGAGTCAGTGCTACGAGGAGGTTTCCATGGATTTCATCACAGGGTTATCGAAGTCTAAAGGAAAGAGTGTCATCATGGTGATTGTTGATATACTGACCAAGTACGCACACTTTTGTGCACTCTCCCATTCCTTAAAATCCAGTACAGTTTCCACTGCATTCATGGAGATGGTTCAAAAGCTACATTGAAGCCCAAAGATTATTGTAAGTGACGAAGATCCCATCTTCACTGGACATTTTTGGACATAATTATTTTCTTGTTTGAGTACTCAATTGGCTCATAGCTCATCCTATCATCCTCAATCTAATGGACAAATTAGGATAGTGAACAAATGTTTGAAAGGCTACCTCCATTACTTTGTCTCTAATAAACAAACACAATGGTTCAAATGGCTACCCTTGGCAGAATGGTGGTATAACACTTCCTTTCATACTGCAAAAAAAATGACACCATTTATGGAACTCTATGGATACCACCCTCCTTCCATCACTTCTTCTCTAAAAGAAAAATATAAGGTTCAAACAGTGGAAGATAACATCGAGCATCAACAACAAGTTCTCCAAATAATAAACGACAACCTGACCATGGCACATAATCATATGAAACAACAAGAAAATCAACATCGTAGTGAAAGAAGTTTTGAAGTAGGGGATTGGGTGTTTTTAAGACTACAAACATACAAACATATGTCCCTCAAGCAAGCCAAGAAGGATAATAAATTATCACCAAAGTAATATGGCCCTTATAAGGTGTTGCAAAAGATTGGTACTATGGCATACAAATTGGAGTTGCCTACATCTTCATGAGTACACCCAGTTTTCCATGTTTCATGCTTAAAGAAGGTTATAGGTGACAAGATCCCATTTCAAACTATATTTCCAGAACTTGATGAGGAAGGAAAAATCATATTGGAGCCTGAAGCCATCAATGACAGAAGAATTTTCCAACTGAGGAACATATACATTTAAGAGTATCTCATTAAATGGGGGAAACTATCGGTTGAAGATTCCACTTGGGAAGATGATTCTTTTATACAGAAGAACCTAGAGTTACTCAAACATTGCCAACAACACTTGTCTCAAGGGAAGGAGCATGTTAAGCCCTAAATAGTGGCTCATTACCCCTTAATTGGGGCATATTACATTAGTAATGTTATTTTATTTATGTCAGTTTTAGTCCATTAGTTGTAATTATAACTCATAATCTCCTATATATACCAAGGAGACATTTTCATCTGGAATAATCTTGTATTTGAACATTTGGAGGCTTCCCCCTCAAAGAGACTTAGTATCTGAATTTCTCTCTTTTTCAAGGCTTTGAGTACTTATTCTGAGGTTTTTCTATGCTATATTGATATTTGGTTCCTAACATTGTTTCTATTATTCATTGAAATATTTTTATTTCTTGTGTTGTGATATTGATATTTTAGTAATTGATTATTGTTGATCATTTACTTAATGTTATTATTATTTCATAGAAATTCATTTACATGTGTGTGAATATCTATTGATGAATTATTATTAGTTAACTATTTGAATGAAATTTTTTATCATTTACAAATATAAATTTATAGTAGTAGTTAGATATATATATATATATATATATATATATATATATATATATATATATATATATTGATTAATTATATTTATTTGATTTCACATACATTGTTATTCTCAGGATATAATAAAAAATATAGATGTATTTAGAATAATATATATTATTGTTTTAAATTTTGATTACTCTCATTTTACTTTAAATTAAATCATTAGTTTTGTATTAGTTATTATTCTAAGTCTCCATTCACTGGAGAAAGATTTCCATAAGGGTATCTGGACCCATTATAACTAGTCCGGATCACCATACCAAAAGAAAAAGGGCCTAATTGGGACCTTGACTGGGTGATACCCTTAATGTTGATCATGGTCAATTCTAGCCATCAATAGTTTTTGGCGCTAGAAGGAGGGATATATAATAGTGAATGGCCAAAATATCACACAAACCTGGAATCCATCCTAAGAGATCACTTTCACCCTCAATATATCTTGCAATTTAAATATCTCCATCAATATCTACATCCTTAAGATATGAAATTTTTCCTCCTCGATCTAGTGTTGTTGAAACTCCAAGTCATCCCTCTAAATCTGAAGCTCCTATTTGAAGGTATTTTAGTGATCCATATGCCCTTTACCTTACTTCTAAAAATTCTTCAAATCCCCTTTCATCACCAAAAATCCATCAAATTAGACAATGTATAGAGAGTCTCAGAAGTCAAGGTGAATCCTCCCAAGGATATACAAAAATTGGCAATATTGGTTTATATGAACTTGGTGTTATAACCAGATCTCAAAGTCAAATATTAGGGATTGAATTTTTTGATTTCCCACTTCATACGCAACAACCAAGAGCACCTCTTACAATAGTTGGTAGTGGAAATTGACCTCCAACTCCTCCTCCACATATCTTTTACTCACTCCTCCACATCAACAACCTCCTCCACAACAGCCTATCATTATGGAATGAAAACAACCAAGGAGGCCCTGAAGAACTCTAGGAGAAATTAATGTTCCTAGAGCTCAACATGATCATCCAAAGAATCCTTAAAAGTGGTTACCCAAATTTGATCATGAATCAAAGTTATCCCTTGAAGAACATATTAAAAACATTTAGTTGGATATTAATCTTAGATATGTTGATGATGAAGATGTTGTATGTAGACACTTTCCTTGCACTTTTTAAGGAGAGGATTCTACCTAGTACTTTTCATTACAAGCTAGTTCTATTGCAAATTGGGATACATGTCAAACAATTGTCTTAGGTTGATGGACAGTTGGTATGGATTGTTGGTTTTCATTGATGTCAACCATTGGAGAGTGATATTGTAGATTGATGTCAACCCTTAGTGATTGATGCCAACCCTTGAAGAAAGTCCAGTAGCGAATTCTGGTAGCACAAAGGTTTCGGTAATGGACCCAACTTTGTTTGATGTATAATGGTATGAGTTTTGATATATTTGAAGGTAAGAATATTCTATATAGATAGTACATGTCATTCCATTTCTGGTGGTATGTGGAATGTCACATAAATCCTCACAGTTTGAGAGTTATGGCATTACAAAGTTGAAGGACCCTCATATGATTGGCTTGAAACCCAAAAATCTCAAAGAAGTCAAAGTGCTTGCAAAGAAGCAATCATTTAAACAATAAAGTGAAGTGAAAAAGTCAAGGAGGATTATTTAAATAATAAAATGAAGTGACAAATTCAAAGAGAATTGTTTAAATAATAAATCGAAGTGACAAAATCAAAGAGGATTATTTAAATAATAAAGTGAAGTGACAAATTCAAGGAGGATTATTTAAATAATAAAGTAAATGGAGAAATTTCTAATTATGGAAAGTGGTTAGAAGAAGGTTAACCCTAAATGAGGAAAATGTACTAAATGGTCAAGTGGCTATTGGATACATGGACAAGTGGAAAATTGGGCAAAGTTGAACATAGGTGACTATGTGGACAAAAAGGCCTAGAAGATGCTTCTAAGGAAGCTACTTGGAGAGTATAAATAAGAGGAAATTCTCTCTCATTTTTATCACACTTGAGCACATTGAATATCTATAGGTGACTAAAGTAACCAAAGGATATCTAAGATGAATTTTAGAGGGAAGGTGAAGTAAAGAATGTCGAAATTCAAGGGAGGATAAATTATTTTGATGATGCTTTCTAAGGTATGTTATTTACAGGTCATCTCACCATTTTCATGATAAATATTATTCTAGAATGATCCAAACCGTGAAATTGGGAGGACATTGAGAAACATATCCAAGTATCTATGGTAAGAATTTCAGCTTGTGGGTCATTGTATTTTTGGAGTTACACTTCGTGGAAAATAGGGTTTGTGGCTAGTCGTGAAACTAGTCTAAAACATCTGTTTCGGGTAAAAATGTGATAACTTATTCATAACATATACAAATTAAGTAAGAAAAAATGTGTTGGTTAGAGTACAGTCTATAGTATTATGTGTACAATTTTCATATCCATACAACAAATATTCTGTGTGGGGCATGCTCTATAAGTTCTCTCTCTAGAATAAGCCAAAATTCAACAAGGTATGCCATTTTTTCTATAACGCCTTTTCTGAGAGGCTTCAAGTAGTGACACCTAGAGGAATTTCATAAAACACACTGAAGAACATTGTGTACTATTTTCATATCTTTATTCATTATAGGTACATAGTTATGATTATTTCAAGTTAGGGTTGTTGACTAATCCAAAACTAGTCATGTGAAACTAAAGTAAAGTTTGATGAAAATGATAGTCTCTTGTTGTTAAAGTTAAGGAAGGTTTATAGGTATGTGATCATATACATGAGGTCTATTACAGATTTACAAATCAGATTTGGATGATGAAATTGATGACGACTTTTGGTTGAGGTACATGTTGGGTACATGGTTGAGACAATTAGTTGATGAGCTGACACATACATGAGGTGTATATTTAATGATGTTGGTAGATATTGATGAGTCATAGTTGATGAGTAGTTGATACATGATTGGTACATACTTGGTACATGGTTGGAGGCACTTGTTAGTAGTATTGTTGACACATGGTTTATGGATGATGTAGCATACTTGTATTGGTATATTATTAGAAGCACATATTGATATTGGTGATGATTATGAGTTTTTGTGTTATGCTTGGTTAATGCACATCTTTGAGAGTTTTCTTGGTGATTTATCTTGGTGAGTAGATATGATTTGGTTGATAAGATTGATGAGACAGGTTGTTGTGATAGGTTGTTTGGATAGGTTGTTGTGACAAGTTATTCGTAAAGGTTTGGTGCATGGTTGATGCACTTATTCATGGTACGAGCTGAGGTACAGGTTGGTGCATGGTTGATGCACTTGTTTATGGTACAAGTTGATTACAGATTGTTTGTTATAGGTTGGTGCATGGTTGATGCACTTGTTTATGGTACAAGTTGATTGCAGGTTGAGGTACAGGTTGATTCATGGTTGATGCATGGTTCCGGTTATGGGTACAGGTTTTTTGGTGTAGGTTGATTGGTACAAATTTACAACAATATATCTCACAGTGATAGTGTGGAAGTGGTTCCATCATTCTACTTATACGTCAGGGCGGTTGGACAAGACAATGACATGTGGTTGTGGCCACCTTTTGATTGTATCCGGAGAACATAGGGGGTTGTAGCCTCCTTCTGGTTATAGCCAGAGAATTAGGGAGTTCGAGCTTCCCTCAGGTTGTAGCCTAAGAAACTAGGGGGTTGGAGCCTCCTTCCAGTTGCAGTTGAAAAAAAAGGAAGTTAGTGCTTCCAATGAATGTAATTCTTAAAGACATATAAGAAAAATAATTATGCAGTTTTCTCCTGCTTTGTGTTTCCATGTAAAAAACTAGTGTACCATGTATGCATGTGATTGTTGATTTGTTCATTGTTTATTTACTTTGTAGCTATTGGATGATAATGCTACATTGATATAAAACTTGCATTTAATGTGAAAAAGGATTAACTTGCTCTATTACTAATTCACCCCCACCTCTCAGTAATCCAACAATACCTTTGAAGACTTGTTTATTAAAATGTTTGGTGATGATAAAAATTTATCTTCTCTACTGGTTGAATTGTCTAAGATTAAAATGGGTCCAATAGAAAAAATTAAATATTTTAATCGAATATTCCTTAAATTTCTTAATAAAATGTCTGATACATCCAAACCTAGAGTTGAAATTCAAATTGATTTTTATTATTCTTCTTTGCCAATTTCTATTGCTATGTTCGTTAAACATGCAACAAAAAATACTCTAAGTGAAGCAATGTAGAAAGCTTTTAAAGTTAAAAAAGAGATGTCTAATATTGCAAATCAATCTTCAGCAGATGAACCAAGGTCTTCCCAGAAAACGAACAAAGTTATTAGAAAGGAAGAAAAGAAGGATAAGGATGATTTTGATATGGATAGTCCTCAGAAATTCATGAAAATGTTAGCAAATGAAATTGTTGATGTATCCAAGAGACCTTTCAGACCATTTATCAAAATGAAACTGCAAACACCTCCTGATGGAAAAATATTTGTTGTAGAAAGTGAAAAAATTAAGGTAGATGAGGAAGAGGTCAAAGAAGAAGAATAGTTGCAAGACACAAATTGTTTTTGGGACATCAATGGAGAATTTGCAAAAGAAGAAAATGAAGAATGTTTTGTTGCCCAAACTAGAAGAAAAATCTCAAATTCAACTTCAGGTTCTTCACCACTAACCACCATTTCAAATAAACCACCAAATGAAGTTAGGTCAACTTCTAAAACTTTAATCATTTATGATAAAATTGAGTATGATATTGTTGAAGATATGAAAAAGACAAGGGAAAATATTTCTTTGTTTGAATTGAGCAAGATAAAATATCAGAAAAATAGTTTGATAAAATCCTTAGGTGATACTGATAAATCGCCTTTACCTTCTACCACAATAGAAAATAAAGTAAAAGTCATAGTCTCCCAAAATTCTTCATTTAATAGGAAGTTTGATGCAGTTTTAATTGGTGACAAATTCAATTCTCATACTCCTCCATTTATGCTTACTGTTGAAAATTTAAAAAAAGCTGTATCTAATTGTTTAGCTAATTCTGTTGCAACATCAAATATCATTCCTTGTTTTGTTAGTCTTAAAATTAATGCCCAACCACATAAATCATCTATGCATATTCTGCAATTAGACAAAACAAAACTAAAGGTCTTAGGAGAATTAAAATATGTTCTTATAAAAATTTCATCCAATCCTAAAGTCTTTCAAATAATAGATATCATTATTGTTGATATTCCTGATGCCTATGGTTTAATTTTATGTTGAGATTTATTTGCAAAACTTAATGGCTATTTCTCTATAGATTGGTCACACCTCTGGCTTCCTTACAATGGTAAACCTAATTAGATAAAGGTTGATAGGGAAAAAACCATGAAGTTTAATTCTACTAATCTAGATGGGGAAAATGAACCTGAGGTTTTCACCAAGACCATTATAGGAAATTATTATGTCAATTCATTCTATGGTGATTTTGCTGCTCAAATTTCTCATTTTCAACAGACATCCCTTGGTTTAGAAATCAAATTTTTTTCTCAAACTGATTTCTCTCATTATGTAAATTTTGTAGATAATTCTGTAAATAATGTTTTTTGGAAATTGTATTTTACAGATCAAAGTCTAATGATGGAGTTGGTGTAAGTTTCATTTTGATTAATTCCAATGGAGAAAATATTATGCTAACTTACAGTCTTGAGTTTCAATGTACTAATAACATTGTTGAATATGAAGCATTGGTACAAGGTCTTAAAATAAATATTAGCATGAATGTGCATGATCTCTTGATCTTTGATGATTCATAAATCGTAATTAAATAGGTAATAAATGCAATCCATTGCATTTAAAATCATCTTAAGAATTACAAACAATTGGTGCAAGACCTTATTTGCAATTTTCTACATTCGATATGACTCCTATTTCAAAATTGCAAAATGCTAGTGTTGATTTATTAGCAAATGTTGCTTCTAAGCATATTCCTCCTGAATATTTTAGTAATTATAGATTTTATGTCGAGTTAATTTTTAGACCTTTTATTCTTGATAATGTCACTGACTGGCGATTTTTTAACGATGATTAAGATATAATTAATTTACTCACTTCAGAGGGAATATATGATAATGACATTATCGATGAAAATTCACATGATCATGAGTTGAATAAATCTTTTAAAGGTGACAAGTTCAAATCAAAAAATATATTCCCAGATCTATAGTTAAGTTAGAGTATTTTTATGATCTAATATATATATTTAAAAGGTCTACAAATTGCAAAACAAACAATCCTACAATGAATTTAGAGATCATTAGTTTAGGCACATATACGAAACCAAAAAATGTCAACTTAAGATTAAGTTGCACAACTTCTGAAAGAGATGAATTTATAAGTCTTCTTAAGAAACATAAATATATTTTTACTTGGACATATGATGATTTAAATAATTTTGATACATCAATAATACAACATACGATCCCAATGTTGCCTGAAGAAAAACCTATTCAATGAAAACTCAGGAAAATTCATCCAAATCTCGAATCTCAGAGAAAAGTTGAATTGAACAAATTATTAAGAGCTATAATTATTTTTCCAGTAAGGAATTCTAAATGGGTGCCTAATCTTGTTCATGTTAGGAAGAAAAATGGTGACATTATAATTTGCATCGATTTCAGAAGCCTTAATAAAGATTCTGAAAAAGATAATTTCCCATTACCTCCATGTGGATACTGAGAGGGGGTTGAATCATCATCAAGTACAATTTAAAAACCTTTTTCAACTTATACTTAAACCATTCAATTATATCCAATGAACAATGAAAAATAGTATAAGAGTTACACCAATACACCACAATACACCATGCACAAGATATGAGAAATAATAGATAGTTTTTGTTCAAGGGAAGTAATGACTTCTAAAGGTAGATACAACGTCCAAATGTAAAGGGAGGGATAAACCTCCAAGAGGAAGATACAATCATCAAATATCAAGAGAGAGTTGAACTCTTCATCCTTTCCCCTTCTTTCCACCCAAGAATATATGAGAGATAATAAAACTTTACATTAAATCATCACCATCAACCGATCATCACATAGAACCTGATAATGCTTCCTGAGACTTCTTCAATTTCTGCAATTCTTCAATTCCTGGAGTAATTTGATCCTGTAGATAATATTACTCAATGTATTCTCTGAAACTCCTCCAATTTTCACTCCTTGAATCCTCCCCAAAAAGAGGTTATAGAAAGAATGGTAGACTTTATTCAATTCTGGTATATTCAGGAGAGTGAACTTGCATAGAATGCCACACACTCAATAATTAACATTCGATTCTGAAACGCGCACACAATAAACTAAATTCCATACTCTTTTCAATGAAATTTGTCCCACTTCATTTTCATTCTCGATGAAGAAGTTATGATTGTTTTATCTGGAACACATGTTTATTGACTAGCTTTAGGACTGGTCACAAACCCTATCTTCCATAGAGTTCATATCCATAATTATATAGAATCAAGAGCTGAAATGTTTACCAGAGGTACCATGATATGTCTTCTCAATGCCATAGCAATTTCACCATCTGAATCATTCTAGAAAAACAATTATAGCAAAAATGGTAAGATGACTTGAAAATAACATACCTTAGAACACATCACCAAAAGACTCCATCCTCCCTTGAAATCCGGCCTTCTTTACTTATTATTTCCTATGAAATTAAAATTGTATCAGATGAATTTATAATGATGTTTATTTATACCATTTATGTCACTTCCTTGTAACATTAGGGCCGTCCTGACACTTTCTTAGTTTGTAATTCTTTTCTTTAATTATTTTCAAGGCCTACATGTACTTCCTTCTTCAATTCACTTTGTCGTCTTCAAAAATGCATTTCTCCTCAACCATGACGATCCACGTGACGTGCCACATACCACCGAAAACAACATGATGTATACTATCCATTCATGGGTGTTGTATATGAATGTGCGATGTCCTTCATGTTCAAATACCTTTATCAATATTGAGGTCAAAAACCCATGACTAGGGTTGACATCAATGACAACAACCAATCTTCCAACAATCTCCCCCTTTGTCATTGAGGGAAACACTCATGCTCCCCCTATCATCATGATCCCAATTTCTCTCCCCCTTTGACATCAATGGCAAAGGTTAGGTCTGCTCCCATTGAGTTTAATGGAAAAATGTAACTCTCTTCTTTGGGGCTGCTCCACCTGAACATGTGGCACTCAATAATACTTCATCCTTATTTTTGGTCTTTGGGACATTTTATTCCTTGAAATCATTTTGTGTGGCTTCTATCTTCTCTCTCTTCTTCATGTCTAGGATGTATATGTTGTTAGGTCTTCTTGTTGCAGTTCCAATCAATGTTCCTGAGTTATTTTCTCTGATTTTACATTTTTGGGAATCAAACGTAAGAGTGTATCCTTGATCACACATTTTACTAACACTGAGTAGATTATGATTCAAGTCTTCAACCAATAGAACATTCTTTTCTTTTACATTTTTTCTTCCAAGTTCCACTACACCTTATCCAAGTATTTTGGCAGATGAGTCATCTCCAAATGCAACATTGCCACCCTTTCTCTTCAAGCTGATGAATTTTTCTTGATCCCCGATCATGTGTGAAGAACATCCACTGTCTATGTACCATTCATATTCTTCTTTACATTCTTCAACGGTCAATGATATTCGACAAACTTCATTGT
>ML788243.1:173239-194039 GCA_009831015.1 Picea engelmannii
CCTCCAATTTTCACTCCTTGAATCCTCCCCAAAAAGAGGTTATAGAAAGAATGGTAGACTTTATTCAATTATGGTCTATTCAAGAGAGTGAACGTGCACAGAATGCCCCACTCTCAATAATTAACATCCGATTCTGAAACTCGCACACAAGAAACTACATTCCATACTATTTACAATTAAATTCATCCCACTTCATTTGGATTATCTATGAAGCATCTATGACTATTTTACCCAGAACACCTATTTATTGACTAGCTTCAGGACTGGTCACAAACCCTATCTTCCACAGAGTGTATCTTCATACTTATAGTGAATCAAGAGCTGAAATTTTTACCAGAGGTACCTTGATATGTTCTCTCAATACCATAGAGATTTCACCATCTGAAGTGTTCTAGAAAAAAATTTATAGCAAAAATGGTAAGATGACCTGAAAATAACATACCTTAGAACACATCACCAAAAGACTTCATCCTCCCTTGAAATCTGGCCTTCTTTACTTCTTATTTCCTCTGAAATTCAAATTGTATCAAATAAATGTATAATGATGTTTATTTATATCATTTATGTCACTTTATTTTAACATTAGGGCCAACCTGACACTTTCTTATTTTGTAATTCTTTTCTTTAATTATTTTCAGGGCCTACATGTACTTCCTTCTTCAATTCACTTTGACATCTTCAAAAATTCATTTCTCCTCAACCATGAAGATCCATGTGACGTGCTACATACCACCGGAAACAACATGATGTATACTATTCATTCATGGGTGTTGTATATGCATGTGCATTGTCTTTCATGTCCAAATACCTTTATAAATCTTGCGGTCCAAAACCCATGACTAGGGTTGACATCAATGAAAACAACCAATCTTCCAACACTCCAACGGAACATATTCTTGAATTAGATTCTGGCTCTGAAATGATGTCCTTTCTTGATGGATTTTCCATATACAATCAAATACTAGCGCATCCAAATGATAGACTTAAAAAAACATTCAGAACCAAATGGGTCACTTATGCTTATAAGAAAATGCAATTTGGATTGATAAATGTTGGCACAACTTTTCAAAGGGAAATGGATGTTTCTTTTAGAGGAATAATTAATAAATCTTTCATTGTTTATCTTGATGATATCACCATTTATTCCAAAAAATGGTCATATCACATCCATCACTTAAAACAAAATTTTGAAATATGCCAGAAATATGGAATCTCACTGAATCCTAAAAAATTGTTTTTTGCACTTGAAGAAGGAAAATTACTAGGATTCATTTTTTCCAAAGAAGGAATTACAATTGCACCTTATAGAATCAAAGCTATATCTGAAATTCCATTACCTCACAATAAGAAATCAATGCAATCATTTCTAGGACAAATTAACTTTGTAAGGCATTTTGTTCCTCATTTTGCATAGATAGTTTTTTCTTTGATAAAAAAGAATGTTATTTTTAAATGGAATACAATGGAAAAATAATATTTTGATTCTATTAAACATGCCATTATACAAGATCCTTCTTTGCTTTCTCCTGACTATAATAAGGAATTAACTTTATACAATTTTTCTTCTGATCAATCATATGCAACTATTCTAACATAGAAAAATGATCAGGATGTAGAAGTGCCAATAGCCTTTAATAGTTCATGATTAAAAGGTCTTGAACTCAATTATTCTGATGTAGAAAAAAAATCTTATGTAGTTTTTAAATCCATCAAGCATTTTAGGCCTTTTCTAATCAAATCTCATATAAAAGTGATTGTTCTTCATTCCATAGTCAGAAATTTATTGATACAAAAATATCTTGGAGAAAAAAAATCCCATTGGGTTACTGCGCTTCAAGAGTATGATATTGAAATTAAACCCGCAAATATTGTTAGTGGTCAAGGATTATGTAAGTTGGTAACTCAAAATATTGATTCATAGTATGATAATTCATGTATTGATCAGGTATTTGAAGATTTACAACATGTATATGCCACTCTTAATTTATCAAATTCACAATATTTAGACTTGATTCATTATTTAACTCATGGTACCACACATTTACATTTAGATGCAAAGAAGAAGCATAATTTTAGGTTGAAAGATAATCGATACCATCTTATAAATGGATTTTTATTTAGAAAAATATATTATTATATGTTTCTTAGATGTTTAGAAAAAAAGGAATTTGATAAAGTTTTGTATGATTTGTATGATGGACTTGAAGGTGGTCATTTAGACGATGATACTATTGCACATAAAGTTATACATGTATGTTATTACCGGCCGAAATTATTCAAATATGCACATCCTTATGCTTGAAAATGAAAAATATTCCAAACCTCAGCTAGAATATATAGAAGAGAAAAAATACATTTACATCCTGTGATCATAGAAAAACCTTTTGAACAATGGGGTCTTAATATAATTGGTGAGATTGTTCCTAATTCTTCCAAACAACACAAATTTAATTTTTTCTGCAATTGATTACTTTACAAAATGTGTTTTAAGCCCTAATATTGGCTCATTACCCCTTAATTGGGGCATATTACATTGGTAATGCTATTTTATTTATGTCGGCTTTATTCCATTAGTTGTAATTATACCTCCTAGTCTCCTATATATTCCGAGACATTTTCATTTGGAATCATCCTGGAATTTTACATTTATGTGAGCATAAGGAGGTTTCCCCCTCGAAGAGGCTTATTATCTGAATTTATCTCCTTTTCAAGTCATTGAGTACTTATTTTGAGGTTTTTCTATGCTATATTGATATTTTTTTCTTAACATACGGTATCAGAGCTCAATGTCTTGGGGTTTCGCTACTACATCTGAGACACCTTGGAATTTTCATTATAATTTTTTTTTCTAAAATGTTTCAGAAGGAATGTCTTGGAGGATATTTAGTAGATGGATCAAGGTACATTGGGTTAAAATTTCAGCTCCTGCGGCCTTATAATTTCAGATATACAACCTGTGCAAGATAGGGTTTTGGAATCATCCAGAACTGAGTCATTGTGGAATTTTCACTATAAAATATTTTCTGCAATGTTTCAGACCCCAAAATCTAGAGGATATTCACATACATTAGTAAGGTATTTGTGGTAAAACATTCATCATCTGGGTCATCTTACATTTGTAGATACACCCTGTGGAAGATAAGGTATCTGACTAGTCCTATTGACTAGTTTCAAGAAGGTGTTCCAGGTAAAACAATCATAAATTATTCCTAAAGTATCCAAATTGAGTGAGATTAGTTTCATTGGATAGTGGAAAATTTTTAGTACTTATGGTATGAGTTTCAAAATTTTATATAAATTATTTTGTGTGGGAAACGCTATAACAGTTACATCTCCCGAAAAGGCCAAAAATCAACAAGTTGTGGGGAAGTTACCATAAATTCCACTTGGCACATCCAATTTTGATCAGACCTATGGAATTTCAAAGAAATACAAAAAATAATTTTTCATACCTAGAAAGGCCGAAACTTTGGAGATACAATAGAAGAAATATTGTCTACCAAAACCACCTCAAAATCAAGGTTCAAAAGTGATAATTGGCCGACATGCCACCCAAAAAGGGAAATTCTACACCAAATAAGCCTCCAGATAATCCTACATGGACTCTTGATGAAGGTGAAGAAATGCGTAGGGACATAAATGATTTACAAAAGAAGAAAGTAACAAAAGATGAACTACAAGAAATGATGGAGGGTTTAAAAGGGGAGATGATGGAAGGATTGAAAAATTTCATAATAAAGAGGACACCTGAAAGTGAAAATGTATCCCATGAAATTCATGATGAGGACACAAGGAAGGTGAATCAAGAATGGAGAAATTCCAACTTTGGGTTGAAGACCAACCATGTTCCTAAGATCAATATGAGGAAGTTTGATGGCAAGGTCCCAATCACATGGATACTTCAGATGAAGCAATTCTTTGATCTACATAATGTGCCACATACACAAAAGGCACAAATTTATTCTTTATATTTATAACCCAATCAATTTCGATGGTATTGATGGCTTTGTTCCCACAAATCACTCGTCACTTGGACAATTTTCATGAAATAAATGATAGCACACTATGAGGATATAAGGAGCAATACCTTCTTTAGCCAATTGATAAATCTCAAGAAAAAGGGTTTACTTACATAGCACATTGAGAACTTCCAAAGATTGAATATAAAGGTAACATATATTCCAGATGAGCACTTGATTGATGTATTCATAGGAACTTTAAAGGATAACATTCAACATGAGGTTCGCCTTTGGGAACCCAAATCATTGGATAATGCATTTAAGGTGGCAAGAAATGTTGAAAGTAAAAATATGGCTATGGCTACTAGAAGGACCAATCCCAACATCTATATAGAGAATAATGCTCCTTCTTCTAAAACACCTCAACTTACAAGGTTGACACCTCAACAATTGGAAGAAAGAAAAGAAAAAGGTTTATGCTTTAATTGTGATAGCAAGTACAGTAAGGGACATAAGTGCGGTGAGAAGAAATTATTCTACATCGATTCTGAAGAGGAAGAAGAACAAGAACAATAACCATATCAAGATGAAAACGTAGAAGCAATTTCGTCTGAAGAGTTGACTCCCACGATATCGTGTCATTCTTTGGCTATAATTAACACTCCTCAAACCCTCAAGATCGAAGGATACATCAAAAAGAAAAAGGTAATAGTCCTAATTGATTATGGTAGTACTCATAATTTCATTCACTATAAAAGGGGGCATCAAGGCGTTATTGCACAACTATGCTCACTAGATGTTCAAACATCTAAGGCATATATTCCTCAAGATCTCCAAGGGATCATTGATAAGAATTCCAAAGTATTTGAATATATTCCCAAAGGTATTCCACCCACTCTAAATCATGATCATGAAATTCACCTAATTCCTAGGAGTGTTCCTCCTAACATCATTCCATACAGACACCGTTATGCACAAAAGAGTGAAATTGAGTGCATGGTTGAAGAAATGTTAGAGTCTGGCATTATTAGACCTAGCCAAATTTCTTACTCTACACCAGTGGTAATGGTATTTAAGAAACATAACTCATGGCATATGTCTCCATATTATAGAGAGCTCAACAAGATCAATATTAAAGATAAGTTTCCTATTCCTGTCATTGATGAATTGTTAGATGAACTACATGGATAAATCTATTTCACAAAATTGGATCTTTGTTCAGGGTATCATAAAATTAGAATGAAGGAAGAAGATATCCCAAAAACAATATTCTTAACTCATGAAGGTCATTATTAATTTTTGGTCATGACTTTTGGCCTTAGAAATGCACCTTCCACATTCCAAGGGTTGATGAATTCCATTTTCAAGCCCTTCCTTCGAAAATTTGCGTTAGTATTTTTTGATGATATATTAATCTATAGCAAGTCTTGGGAGGATCATGTGTGAGATGTTGACAAGGTGCTAAAACTACTAAAGGAGCAACCACTATATTCCAAACCATCCAAATTTTTCTTTGGAGTGAAGGAGGTAGAGTATTTGGGTCATATTATATCTCATGAAGGTGTTAAGGTAGACCCTAACAATATTAAGGCCATGATGGATTGGCTAATTCCAAAAACATTGAATAATCTTAGAGGATTTTTGGTTTTGACAGGTTACTACCTCAAGTTTGTTTGACACTATGGAAGAATAGCAACACCTTTAATGACACTAACTAAGAAGGATGCATTTTCATGGACTCCAGAGGCAACTAAATATTTTGAGAAACTTAAACATGTGATATGCAAAGCTCCTATCTTGACCACTCCAGAATTCACAAAATTTTTTATTGTGGAATGTGATGCCTCGGGAAATGGAATTGGTGTTGTCCTAATGCAAGAAGGAAGGCCCCTGGATTTTGAAAGTCGACCACTCAAGGGAAAGGACTTACATAAACCCATTTATGAGAAGGAAATGATGGCAATACTACATGCATTGAATAAATGACATCATTACGTAATGGGCAGGCACTTCAAGGTCAAAACTGATCATGATAGTCTTAAATACTTCTTGGAACAAAGACTATCTTCATAAGAGCAAAAAAAATGGGTAACCAAGATATTGAGTTATGATTTTGAAATCATCTATAAAAAGGGGAAGCAAATTGTTGTGGCATATGCACTCTCAAGAAAGGATGAAGATGTTGAGGACTTTCTCTATGCTATCTCGATCATCCAACCCGATTGGATAATAGAAGAAAGGGATGAATGGAAGAGTGAAGAAAAAGTGTGGACTCTCATTCAAAGGTTGTAGCAGGATTCCAGTGCATCAGATACATTTACCTGGAAAAATGATTCACTATGGTACAAAGATATCTTATATTTATGTAAGAACTCCCAACTCAAACAAAAGGTATTATTGTAATTGCACACCTCTCCAGTAGGAGGGCACTTGGGTTTTTTTGAAAACCTAGCATAGAGTCAAGAAGGATTTTTTTGGGGATGGCCTTAAAACTGATGTTCAAAGGTTTGTAGCATAATGTTTGGTTTTCCAACAAAATAAGGTGGAAAAAATTAAGACCCTAGGTCTTTTACAACCATTAGCCATCCCAAGTTAGCATTGGGAGGAGGTTTCCATGGATTTCATCACAGGATTACCGAATTTTGAAGGAAAGAGTGTCATCATGGTGATTTTTGATATACTGACCAAGTACACACACTTTTGTGCACTCTCTCATCCCTTCAAAGCTAGTATAGTTTCCACCACATTCATGAAGATAGTTCAAAAGCTACATGGTAGCCCAAAGATTATTGTAAGTGACAAAGATCCCGTCTTCACTGGACATTTTGGACATAATTATTTTCTTGTTTGGGTACTCAATTGGCTCATAGCTCATCCTATCATCCTCAATCTGATGAACAAACTGAGATAGTGAAAAAGTGTTTGGAAGGCTACCTTCATTGCTTTGTCTCTGATAAACAAACACAATGGTTCAAATGGTTACCCTTGGCAGAGTGGTGGTATAACAATTCCTTTCATACTGCAAAAAAAATGACACAATTTATGGCACTCTATGGATACCACCCTCCTTCCATTACTTCTTCTCTAAAATAAAAATCTAAGGTTCAAGTAGTGGAAGATCACATCGAGCATCATCAACAAGTTCTCTAAATTTTAAAGGACAACCTAACCATGGCACAAAATCGCATGAAACAACAAGCAGATCAACATCGTAGTGAAATAAGTTTTGAAGTTGGGGATTGGGTGTTTTTAAGACTACAACCATACAAACAGATGTCCCTCGAGCAAGACAAAAAGGATAATAAATTATCACCAAAGTACTATGGCCCTTATAAGGTGTTGCAAAAGATTGGTACTATGGCATACAAATTGGAGTTGCCTGCATCTTCACGAGTACACCCAGTTTTCCATGTTTCATGATTAAATAAGGTTATAGGAGATAAGATCCCAGTTCAAACTATATTTCTAGAACTTGACGAGGAAGTAAAAATCATATTGGAGCCTAAAGCCATCACTGACACAAGAGTTTGCCAGTTGAGGAATAGATCCATTTTAGAGTATCGCATTAAATGGAAGAAACTATCGATTGAAGATTCCACTTGGGAAGATGAGTATTTTATATAGAAGCATCCAGAGTTACTCAAGCATTGCAGAAAACACTTGTCTCAAGGGGAGGGGCATGTTAAGCCCTAATATTAGCTCATTACCCCTTAATTGGGACATATTACATTAGTAATGTTATTTTATTTATGTCGTCTTTATTCCATTAATTGTAATTATACCTCCTAGTCTCCTATATATACCAAGGAGACATTTTCATTTGGAAATCATCTTGGAATTGTGCATTTATGTGGGAATAAGGAGGTTGCCCCCTCAAAGAGGCTTATTATCTGAATTTCTCTCTTTTTCAAGGCATTGAGTACTTATTCTGAGGTTTTTCTATGCTATATTGATATTTAGTTCTTAACAATGTGTGTAGGTCATTCCATTAAAGAATGTTACTACTAATAGAACTTTCTCTTAAATCCTAGTGTATGGAAAAGAAGACATATTACCTCCCAATATCGCCTTTCCATCTTCAACCCTTGTGCTTGATATATTAAAGAAGAACCTTATTCTAGCCTTTATCCAAATTATTTTTGACAGGAAATGAGAGCAAAGATATAACACAGAATTATACAGATATATTGCAAGAGAGACAATAATATAATAGAGGTATATCAGAGATAAAACCATAAACACGGAGATACAGTAATACACAATTTATATTAATAAGCGAAATGCAAAAAACTATAGAAATACTGAGTGAAAGACTCGTTAGAATGGTGAGAACTTATCTTTGATAAGAGATGTGATGACTACTCGCATTCACGAGAAGATGATTGTTACAATGAGGCTCCAAGGCCTTTTTAACATAAATAAAATCCAAAACTCTAACCCCGAAAGATGAGAAGCCAACAATTTTTTGGACCCCATTTTGGGTAGTTTAGTGTATCAAATTCTAGGGGGCGTAACTTTGGCATACGATCTCTGTTTGGGGCACATGATAGCTCATTGGAAAGGTCTATTCGAGGAATACACATATTTTCGTTACAATTTGGATATATCCTATAGTGTAACTATGGAGAGCCCTAAAAAATTTGTTTAGAGCCTCAAAATGGCTCTAGAAGTTCAGTACTCGAAAACTAGAAAACATACTGCCAAGGTGGAATACTATTTTTCGATCCAGTGGTATAGGTGGGTGGCCATCGATATCCACCTAGATCAATCCTACCTCCTTATAAATAAATGGTCTCCAATGCGTTGAGTTCCCGTTGGAGGGGGGGAAGCATTTGTTGATCCTGAACCTTGGTGAGTTGCTTGCCTTGCTGGATAAGTTGTGTTGCTTAGTTTGTTGAAGCATGTCACGAACCTTTTGTTAGCGGGGTTGAGTCTATTCAACTAGTTGAGCTACATGATATGATTGTGTGAAAAATGATTCTTTTCACTTTGTTTCAACCTTTTCGATATGCTTCTGTTGGATAGAAGGTGCATGGGTCGAGGTTGTAGTGGTTGCAGTGTCCTTCTATTCACCTTTTGAGTAGATTGTGAAGAAGCTAAATTTTTTATTATGAAATACTACCTTGCGACATTTTGTAGGTGGGACAATAGTTGGAACTATCTTTGGTATTATGTAGAGATGAATCCCCAGAATAATAATGAAACTACAGGGTCGAGACTCATAAACAACATGGAGCTTCCACATATATGGTTGGCCCAAGAGAACATCACAGACATCTAGTGGGGAAACATCACATAATACATCATCCTTGAAGGGTTGGATGCCATATGAAAATCGAAATCGTTGGCTGACACAGAGATCTCGTCCCTGGTGAAGCCACCCGATGTTCTATGGCTACGAGTCTGGTGTTGTTGGCAATCCCAACTGTTTGACGACCTCTATTGAGATGAGGTTCTTCTGGATTTCGATATCAACAATAAAATGTAGTGGGGTCCCCTTCACCCACATATGTGAATGAAAAATGTACTCCCCCTCTTCAGGATCTGTTGGCTTTTGTAGTTGATTTGTTGCGGTCGTGACAATAGCAGTGGGGTGTGTGTCAATGTTTTGTCTTCTATCAGTATTTTATGAATTAGAATCTCTATCACGGTTCGTCTCCTTATCTTTTATCTCGGGCACAAATGATTTTTTTGAGTGAAATTCATCGATGTTATGCCAGGGGATTTTGTGGAAATCACACAATTTTCTAGTGTCCTTTGTCTTTCCATTACCCTTATTTTCTTATTGCTTGGACTGGTTTTCTAAAGGTTGGTTGTTAGGGCCATCCTTACCATACTTTGTTTGTTGTGGATTTGTAAACCTGAACTCCGTCTTGTTTTGGTTCTTAAATGTCTACTCAATTTTAACAACATATCGATAAGAAACACCGAGTGATGAGATGTCTAGAAAATCCATTTCAGTTTGGATGTATATGAGTAGAGCCCCATGGTATTTTAGAACTAGATGTCACTCAGAGTCTTAGACACCTATATTGGTGCGCAAGGTATGGAAGGTATTGGTGAAATCCGACACTACTTGGCCCCTCTCTTTTTGTAGTGTGGCCCATCTCATGTATTGGTTGTCATAGTTTCCAATAGGGTAATATTGTTCCTTGACTGCATCCACAAAAAATACCAAGTGGGCTCGGCCCCATATATTCCAGACTCCTCTATGGAAATTTTCTCCTAGTAAGTTTCCCACCAATGTTTGACATGGGGGAGAGCCTTAAGGAGTGCGAAGGTGATGTTTTACCTTTGAAAAATTATGAACAAAGAAATAACCTTCTAGCAGATTTAACCATTTTTCTAGGGCATGTGCATCTATCTATCCTTCAAATACGAGAATATCAAAATTAATTTTTACCTTGAAAGGAAAGGTGCCTCCAAAGTGGACACTTGATGAAGACGTTCATTTTGTTATCGACAGGAGTTCAAGGATGTGGGAAAAATTCTCCAACATTTTGTCCCTCTATCATGTGATAGCTTGCTCAAGCAACAGATTAATAGAATCGTTTGCTCCATCGATTTTATTTTCTTCCTCCATGGAGGGTTTCTTAGGCATGCGAGAGTAATTTTACTCAAGAGAGACAATATTGAGACCCAACTTTCTATACTTGGACCTCGTCGGGGACATGCACTGACAAAGATGAAGAGAAGCATGGTCTGATACCACTAATCCAGAATATTTTCGGCACGAAATGAGAGCAGAGATATAACACATAAATATAAATAGATATTGCAAGAGAGCCAATAATAGAACAGAGGTATATCAGAGATAAAACCATAAATACAGAGATACAGTGATACACAATTACTATTTATAAGTGAAATGTACAAAACTTTAAAAATACAGAGTGAAAGACTCGCTAGAATGGTGGCAGCTTATCTCTGAGAAGAGATGTCAAGGATACTCACATTCGAAAGAATATTGTTGTTACAATGAGGCTCCAACGCCTTTTTAACATAAATAAAATGCAAAACCCTAACCCCAGAAGATGAAAAGCCAACAGTTTTGTGGACCCTATTTTGGGTTGTTTGGTGTATCAAATTCCCGGGGGCGTAACTTTGGCATACTATCTCTTTTTTGGGCGCACGATAGCTCATTGGAAAGGCCCATCTGAGGACTAAAACCTATAGTGTGATTCTGGTGAGCCCTAAAAACAATGTTTAGAGCCTTAAAATGGCCCGGAAAGTTTGGGACCTAAAAACTAGAGAAACAACTGCCAAGGTAGAAGACTATTTTTTGAGCTAGTGGAATAGGTGGGTGGCCACCAATATCCACTTGGATCAATCCTAAAACATTGTTGAGCTCAAATATTTAAGTTAGAAGTGAGATATAAGTCTCAACAAACATATGTCAATCATCATAAAGTTATTAAACACTGGTTTGACAATCATTCAGTAAGTGATAATTTTTTTTATGTTGGTGATCTCATTTTGAAATGGGATAAAGCTCACAAGGAAAAGGGAAAACATACTAAATTTCAAAAAATATGGTTAGGTACCTTTCAAATAACCAAAAAGATATTCCCATACAATTTCATGTTACAAATTGTATATGGAGTAGAAGGAACCCTACTGGTTAATGGGATGATCTTAAAAAAACATTTTTCTTGAAAAATGTATTCATCATTTTGTAAATATGTAAATAGTTTTTGTAAATATTCCTTAATTTTATTTCCTATTTTCTTTTTTTCTATGTTTCCTTATGTTTGTTAATAATAATTTGAGACATGTTATGTACTATACATCTCATATTTATGATAGAGAATCATGATTAGATTTCATGAAGATAGAAAATTAATCATTGATATTATTTTATCATGATAAAAAATCCTTTTATTAATTCATATTTTCGAAGAAGATTTACCTAGGAAAGTACTCTGAAATGAGGTCTTTTCAGAGTTAATATCCCTTGTACATAAATGAAAATAAAAGATAATGGGAGAACCAAATATCAATATGAAAGTATTATTTTTACCACATGAAGTGCAATATATCAAAATAACTCTCATATCACCCTTCTTCCTATTCTCCATTTCTAAATGCAATCTCAAATATATTTATCAAAAGGCGATTAATAAATTTCAATACATAGGAAGTTGAAATCACCTAAAGATGTGGGAAGTGTATACAAACCCATCGGAGCTATGGATGCTTGATGGTAGCAAGTCAATGTATACATGATATCAAGAAAAAATCATCGGGGTTATGGACGCTCACTGGTAGAAAAACAATGTCGGGTAACAAAAAGATGAGCTGAATTGATTTCACTTACTCATGGTAAGTAAACTCTGCTCAGTAGTCAAATCAAAAGCTTATTCTCCAATTTAAAATTAATTTAACTCCTTTCCCTCTGCAAAGAACAAGTAAATAAGTATGAGTACGAATGTATTTTTCTTATCTTTAAAATTAATCATAAGGAAGTTATCATTGATATTCCAAAATTTATAAATTTTCTTCTTTCTATAATCTAACCTTACTTCTCTTATTTTTTCATGAACAATGATAACTGGTTCTCCCAACACATCTCCAATTGTTGTGGAAAACAACAACACCCTTTATTTTCTTCTTTGGTTGATAGAAAATTAGGGACCCTTTGATTTTTATGAGAATTTTTCTCTTATATATTTTTAAGTATCATTAGTTTTATTGGTTGCATATGACGATGTGAATATTTTTGTCAGAGGTGTGATTTTTTTTATTTTTATTATGGACATTAACATAAATTCTCTCATTATTGAAAATAAATTTAACGACAATTCTTCATTTTGATATTGATTATGCATTTCGAATTTCATGATTTTTAACAAGAAATTCGAACTTAAACTACGTGGAATTTGTCTATATCGTTCAATAATTAGTATGTGAATAACTACCATTATCTTCATGTTTCCAAAATGGAATTCAATAGTAAATTATCTTTAAATATTACATATTTATTCTTATTTTTTAGTATGTGAATAAATACCATTATCTTCATGTTTCCAAGATGAAATTCAAGAATAAATTATCTTTAAATATTACATATTTATTCTTGTTTTCCTAATTATAAGCTTCTAAATTACATTGGAAAGGAATGACTTCATTTCACATTAGACCTTATCACTATGATCTTTACTATGTTATGACTTGAAGTTTTGTATAATGGTAAAATGGTTTATTTAGATCTTTCGTTTATTAGGTTTACTATTAAACTTTGATGAACTTTGATGGTTTAAATGGTGATATTATAAAGGTCACTTCAAAAAAATTCATAAAGGTGATATTATAAAGTTATGAAAAATGGTGGTATAAATGGTGATATTATAAAGGTCACTTCAAAAATTCATTCCTATGGTCCTATCATTACAAAGCCTTAAGCATATAACTACCATAGTTTGAACCTTGAACTATCATCTTGGACGATTGGGTGGCATACTTGTCAATTAAAAATATTTAATTACTACCATGAGTGATCATCACCTTCAGACCTGGATCAATTACATGGACCATTATGTTCGCTACAAGTGTAATGAAGCATGTACTGCATGTCACCATATCCATCATTCATTTAACTTGATAGTACTTGTGAATTTTGGTGAGATGGATACATTTCCATTAGTAAGACTTGTTATCTCGAACGTCTAGAGTTTGTTGAGTTTATTTAAGTTGCCCTCTCTGCATGTGAATTCCTACTCTTTGTTAATGCACAAAGCCAATCCCGTGTTAGGATGTATGTATTATCCATGGCTCGAGTAGTAAAAATCGAACCTTCTGGGTCCAAAATCCTTTAGGCTTATGAAGAATACTCAGCTCTATTTCATATAATCGGGTGGTTAGAATTCATCAAGTCTTTAGGTCATAATGTAGGAGTCGTTAGGACCTTTGATCATAGTTTCAATGGAAAAGTGGCCAGGGTAGGTGATATTGAAATTCAGGTGAATGAAGTAATGATAGCCAAGGCCACCCATTTGTCGAAAGTAGGATAAAAATGGCCAAAGAGTTACCTGGCTAAAAATATTGCATGGAACGAATTTTTGGTGTCAAGGAAGGAAATATATAAACCTAAAAGTATGTTTGTGACCAACCTCAAAAAGAAATGGAGTCACCTGATTTTGGTTTTTAAATGTATATTACTTGCGAAGGTCACTATGGTTTAGTATTTTAATGTTTTTCATAGGATACCAATTGAATTTTCCTTACTATTTTCACAAGAGCGTGTCAAAAATTGAAAACTTATACCAGACAGGGTTTGGTAATCCAGACATGGATCTGTTAGATCATGGATTAGTAAAAATTTGATTTGAATTTCATTTAACCCAAACATGGGATTCATGGGAAAATTTTACACCAAGAAACAATTGCTCTAAAACCGCTATGTAATTTAATGGTTCATAAGGAATCGATTTAGGGTTTGATTTGAATAGTTCATTTTGGATTTGTCATAATGGGTTCTCTCACACTTTGTTACATGAGGAGGAATTTTCTAGGATAACTCATCGTATGAGTCAAAAATTAAGTCTTGATTTCGACCGTGTAGTGACAAATGAAATTGATAAAGTTAAATCTGAGCACATGACTCAGTCCCAATCCGATGCATGGTCTTCGAAACTCATATAGTTTCTCAGAAAAACTTTAAAATCAACTCCTAAATAAAAAAATTATGCTACCTAAATCAAATTTGTTTTTCTAAACATTAAAATTATAACTATTTATGACCTAATTGAAATTGTGGCATTGACAACATATCTCTATACAAATAAACAACCTAAAATTTGACCCCAAATAATCACTTAAAAACTTATTGATTGACTTATTTTTTTATTTTTTTTAATTTACATTAAAAAATAAATAAATAAAAAAGAAAAATTCTTAGAAAATATTTTTTTTAAATAAAAAAAAAACAAATTAAAAAGATATATTCATAAACCAAATTAAAAAAAAAAATCCAAAAAAATTGAAATTCTTTTTAATATAAATGAAACAAATTTAAAATTTCCCAAAAAATAGTTAAAAAAAAATTGTAAGATCCCTAAAATCCTTAAAAAAAAATTTGAAAACAATGGGAAAAACAAATATTAAATAAAAATAATAATAATAAACCTAAGCTAAACCATTAAAAGGTAAATTAAAAAACAAAAAGCAAAATCATATATGTATTTAAAACAATTTATAACTATACAAACACTTTATAAATAAAACTAAAACACATTTAACTAAAATTAAAATAAAAAAGATTAAAAACAATTTAAAAATAAAAACCAAAACTAATTTAACTAGAATTAAAATAAAAATAAAAATTATAAACTAAATAAATAAAATTCTAAAATAATATTAAAAAACAAATTTAAAAATAAAAATAAAAAACCATTTTAAAATTAAAATAGAATTAATCATTAAAAAATTCAAAACTATATTTAAAAGAAAAAAGCTTTAAAAGATTTCAAAACAATATTTTAAAAAAAAATCAAAATTAAATTAAACATTCATATTTAGTCGTCGATGGTTGTTTAGTGGTCTGAGGACAATGGGGGTGATGTTGGGCATCTCCCCAGCCCCCTCGCAGGTGAGGTCTCGGTCACATGGGGCTACGATTTGGCCTACAGGGGGGCTAGGGCGATGCCTAACATTGCCCCCACGACTTTCTGAACAATAACTTTTAATAATTTTATTTGATATTTTAAAATTTTTAAAATTTGTTTATATATATATATATATATATATATAATTTTTTATATATAGTTTTTATATGAAATTTAATATAAGTTTTTTGTTTTTTAAAGTTTTTTATTATATTTTTTTAATATTTTGTGTTTGTAATTTTAAGTTCGTTGATTATTGATGAAAAATTTAGCTTTGTGACTTTTCCCTAATTTGAACTCCTAATCCAGTAATGGAGGCTCGCTCTAAAGGGGGAGTCACCTCCTATTATTGAAACATTGTGGCTAGCAGCCTGAGATTCCCACTCCCACCCTCACTCCACAAGATCGCCTAGCCCAATGGACACAAAATAGACATAAGGAACGAAGGAAACCCTAATAAGTCTGGATCCCATGATTGTACAAAACCTGTAGACCCATAAAGCTGACAAGAAAATCCAATCATCATGCATCCAACAGGCAGAGGAAATTTTGTAGTACGAAATTTTGTCTCCCCTATTCGGGGAGGTTATTCAATACATGCAAGACCATGCCCTCATTTGCAAATTTATGGGCCTTTATCCATCTGAGAAATCCCTCATGTGGTGGATCAAAACCTGATGGAATCCCTAAGGAGAGGTAACCCTCAAACTGGGATCCAACGGATTCTTCACGACCATCTTCAACCTCGTGGAAGACCAGGAAAGGGTCTTCCAAAGAGGAACCGTCTTCTTCAACTTTGTTAGCCTCTATATGAGGATCTAGAAAGATAACTTCAACCCAGAAAAGGAGGACTTCACCGCAACCCTAGTTTGGATAAAACTATACTCGCTCCTATAGGAGGATTGGCACACATAAATTCTAGAGGGTATAGGGAACACTCTTGGTTCCTTTTTCAGAATTACAGAAGCCACCCTCTGAGGTAGCTACACGACCTCTTTATCCCATATCTATTTCTAACTCAATGTCTCCATATCTCTTCCTTCCTCAATTTGTCTCATATATATATACATAGACTGGCTTCAAACCCTAGATTGTGAGCGAATTCCCTTTCACTTCCAAAAATTCCATGCAAAATAAGAAAACCAGTCAGATTATAAAAATGAACAATGCCCCACCCCCTCCCTAAGTTCAAGCCTCTGGAACCTATCCTATCAAAATTGACACTTAATTCAAGATAATTTCTTATGGGAAATCAAGAATGGAGTGGATGCTCGTTTTTGGGAGGATGCCTGGCAACAAATACCCAGACTGGTGGGCCAAACCTCTCTTCTTAGACTCCAAGCTGGAATGACACCCCAGAATAAGACCAGAGTTACTCAATAATACTAGGTGGGAGAAACAACTCCTAGTCGTTGGAGGAAATGGCTCCCCTTCCAAGGCTAGAGTGGAGAAATAGACAACATCCTTACAAAGGATTTCCTAGAGGAACTAAACAAAAGGAAAATCCGTAGCTCTGAACAATAGGAATGGCTAATATGGGGCATAAACTCTTCCGGAAATTTCTCAATGAAATAAGCCTATGAGATAGCCGCCAAGCACAAAAAATCTCCTCAGGCTCAAATCTGGGTCAATATTTGGAAACAAGAACTCTAGCCGAAAGTCTCGAACTTCCTCTGGTTGCTAGCCCTAAATAGATCCCTCACTTGGGACAACCCTTGTAAACATGGGTTCTCTAGCCCCTATCAATGCCCTATATTCCATATGCATGAGAAAATTGTTGAGCACTTCAACACATTCACCTACACAAAAAATCTATGGACCCTTCAAGCACTCCTCTTTAGGTTCTCAAGTTTCATCAGGAGCTCCATAAAGGAAACCCTTGAACACTTTCCCTCATGTTTAATGAAAAACCATATAGTCAACCGAGCATGGATACTCTTACCGTGGTTTATCACCTAGGAAGTATGGAAGGATAAAAATCACATGTCTTCAAACTCCAATCCCAACCAACATAAAAGCTCTAGAACAAAGTCCACTCCTCTATTAGGGAAACAATATTGGCCCAGCATTGGGTAGACAAATACTGGTAGGGAAATCCAATTGAGCTTTCAATAATCCAAGGCCTCAAACTCCACGCCAACCTAGCCTCCTTCAAAAAGAAACCAACTTCCCTACCCCACACCTTGGCCTCTCAGTGGAAACCTCCCTAGATCAATTTATAAATTTGAACTTTGATGGGGCCTCAAAATGAAATCTGGGACAAGCATGGCATGGATGCATCTTCAGATCCAAAAAAGGAATAATGTTGAGAATATATGGGGGTCAAATAGGGATAAACACCAATAATGCAATCAAATTTTAGGCACTGGAATAAGGAATCTGTGTAGTTGAGTCGCAAGGGTATGACAAGCTAATAATAGAAGGGGATTCTCATATAGTGATTAACATGTTTAAAAAATTGTAGCAAGGCACCCTGGCTTCAAAAACCTCAAAACAATGGTGGTTGGATGTTATCCTATATGTCATTCAATAGAGACTAGCCTCCATACCTGTCATTATTCCAAGTCACGTGAAGCGCTAGGAAAAACAAATCACAGACTAGACAAAAAATGAAAGTTACAAGGTCAAGGATGACTTGTGGGGCAGATCTTGGACACCATCAGTAGGGGAGGATATTGAGCAAGCTTGTGATCCAGGTGGATATCAGTGGCCACCCACCTTCTCCAACTGGCCCAAAACATGTTTCTAGCAATTTTGGTAATTTACTATTTTTAGTAGTTTTTAACTTCCAGGGCCATTTTGAGGCCCTAAACGATGTTTTTTGAGAAAACGGGGAGCAACATGGATGATAGATCGATGTTTTTCACCCAAAATTTGTAGTTCTCGGATATATGTTTCCAACGAGCTATTGAGCACCCCAAACAGAGATCGTATGCAAAAGTTACGCCCCTGGGAAGTTGACGTATCAACTACCCCCATCGGGGCCCACAAACCTTTTGGATTTTCATCTTCTGGGGTTATGGCTTTGGATTTTACTTATTTTAAAAAGGATCTTAGAGCCTCATTGTAAGAATCATATTCTCACAGATGTGAGTAGCCTTCACATCTCTTCTCAGAGATAAGCTACCACCATTCTAGCGAGTCTTTTACTCTGTATTTTATAGTCTCTGTACATTTGTTTCATTAATAGAAATCGTGTATTACTGTATATCTATGACTCTTGTTTTATTCTACTATATATCTGTTATATTGTTGTCTCTCTTTCAATATCTCTAAATATTTATGTGTTATATCTCTGCTCTCATTTCGTGCCGAAAATAATCTAGATCAGTGGTATCAAAGCAGGCTGCTCTTGATCATTTTCAGTGTATGCCCTCGACGAGGTCTGAGTATAGCAAGTTGGGTCTCGAGCTTGTCTCTCTTGAGGACAATATCTCTCACACACCTAAGAAACCCTCAATGGTGGAAGAAAAGAAAAACGATGGAGCAGACGATCCTATCAGTCTATTGCTTGAGCAAGCTCTCACGCAACAGAGGGACGAAATGATGGAGAATTTTTCCCACATCCTTCAACGCCTGCCGATAGAATTAGGCCCATCTTCATCAAGCAACCACTTTGGAGGCACCTCTCCTTTCAAGGTACAATTTAATTTTGATATTCCCGTATTTGAAGGTCAAATTGATGCAAATGCCCTAGATAAATGGTTAAATCTGCTGGAAGATTATTTCTCTGTTCATAATTTTTCAGACAAGGAAAAGATCACCTTCGCACTCCTTAAGGCTCTCCCCCATGTCAAACATTGGTGGGAAACTTACTGGGAGCTGAGTTCCACAGAGGAGTTTGAATATATGGGGTCGAGCACACTTGGGATTTTTTTGTGGATGCGGTAAAGGAATAGTACTATCCTGTTGGCAACTATGAGGACCAATACATGAGATGGACCACACTGCAGCAAGAGAGGGGCTAAGCAGTTCCAGAGTTCACCAATACCTTCCATACCTTGCACACCAAGCTAGGTATCAAAGACTATGAATGGCATTTGGTTCTGAAATACCGTGGGCCTCTACACAGATACATCTAAACTGAAATGGATTTTCTGGACATCTCATCACTCGGTGCTACTTATCGATATGCTGTTAAAATCAAGAAAAAATTTAAGCACCAGAACAAATGGGAGTTCAGGTCTGCAAATATTCAACAACCAAAGTATGACAAAGACAACCCTAACAAACAGTCTCCCGAAAACCAGTCCAAGCCATAAGAAAAGAAGGGTCACAGGAAGACAACGAACGACACCAGAAAATGGTGCAATTTCCACAAAAGACTCTGGCACAACACCGATGAATGTCGCTCAAAACAGTGATTGGTGGCTGAGATCAAAGACAAGGAGTCAAACCCTGATTCAGAATCTGATTCTAAAAATACTGGTAAAAGACAGATCATCGACGTAGACCCCACTACTATTGTCGTGATCGCAACAATTCAACCAGAAGAACCAACAGATCTAGAAGAGGGGGAGCACCTTTTTCATTCACAGATGTGGATGAAGGGGACCTCACTGCATTTTATTGTTGATAGCGGAAGCCAGAAGAACCTCATCTTAGCAGAGGTCATCAAACAGTTGGGATTGTCGACAACACCACACCCGCACCCATACAACATCGGGTGGCTTTGCCAAGGACGAGATCTTGATGTCAACCAGCAGTGTCGATTGTCATATGGCATCCAACCCTTCAAGGATGAGGTATTATGTGATGTTGCCCCACTGGATGTCTGTGATGTTCTCTTGGGCCAGCTATATATGTGGAAACGCCATGCTATCTATGAGTCTTAACCTCGTAGTGTCAATATTACTCTGGGGGGTCATCTCTACAGGATACCAGAGGTAGTTCCAACTACTGCCCCACCTAAACAGTGCCGCAAGGTAGTATCTCATACTAAAAAATTCATCTTCTCCACAATTTGTTCAAAAGGGGAACAAAAGGATACTGCAACCACTACAGCCTCGGCCCAAGCACCTTCTATCCACCAGAAGCAGGTCGACAAGGTTGCAGCAAAGCATAAAGATTCCTTCTGCACACAGTCATCTTATGTAGTCAGACTGGTTAAAAAGGTCCAACCCTTCTAGCCACAGGTTCATGATGACCTCCAACAAACCAAGTAGCGTGACGATTCCAACAAGGCAAGCAACTCACCAAGATTCAGATTCAACAATTGCTTTCCCCTCCCCCCCCCCC
>ML788243.1:194088-224625 GCA_009831015.1 Picea engelmannii
ACATGTTTCTAGTAATTTTGGTAATTTATTATTTTTAGTAGTTTTTAACTTCCGAGGCCATTTTGAGCCCCTAAACAATGTTTTTTGAGAAAACGGGGAGCAACATGGATTATACATCAATGTTGCTCACCCAAAAGTTGTATTTCTCGGATATATATTTCCAACAAGCTATTGAGCGCCCCAAACAGATATCGTATGCAAAAGTTACGCCCCTGGGAAGTTGATGTATCAACTACCCCCATCGGGGCCCACAAACCTTTTGGATTTTCATCTTCCGGGGTTAGGGTTTTGGATTTTACTTATTTTAAACAGGATCTTAGAGCCTCATTGTAAGAATCATCTTCTCACAGATGCGAGTAGCCGTCACATCTCTTCTCAGAGATAAGCTACCACCATTCTAGCGAGTCTTTCACTATGTATTTTACAGTCTCAGTACATTTATTTCATTAATAGAAATCGTGTATTACTGTATATCTTTGATTCTTGTTTTATTTCCACTATATCTCTGTTATATTGTTGTCTCTCTTGCAATATCTCTAAATATTTATGTTTTATATCTCTGCTCTCATTTCGTGCCAAAAATAATCCGGATCAGCTTGCGACTCAATTTCCATAAAAACTCTTCTCTCCCAGAAGCTTGAGCCAAAAAATCGATCAAACCATTAGGAAGGAAGAAGGCTCAACCCTTGGATGGAGACGAATTGCAAGGAAAACAACTTGGGAGAAATCCCAACAAGAGATAGAAAAGACTTGAAATTTCAAGCAGTCAAAATCCCAGAGGATGAATATGACGAGTCTCGTATCCTATTCATCACATGCCACCTAAGTGACCCTTCAAACTGGAAGACAACTTAGATGATAGGAATAGAAGGAGCTAGTGACATTGGTCTCAGACCAATGATAACCACTCAACCCCTCTTGCAAGAAAGGAAAATATTAGATAACTTAGGAAATGGGATCCCCGAGACCAACAAAGGGTTAATTAATGAACCTGCCTACCGCTCCTCCTCTATAGGATGTAACCAGTTGGACACCCATAGGGCCCTATGTCAATCGGAAAAATGTCTGACTGCCATCTACTCACAAAGAAAGAAATTGACAAGACAGTTCTTGAGTTGGCCCCAATAGATTTTAAAACGAGATATCTTTCCAAATAAGTTGGGGGAAGAGCTCGAGCAAGACAACCTTGAGATCCCCTGCGAGCTCAATGCAAACGATAGGATACTTGTCAAGGATTTCCGAATGATAGATAATAGGGGAAGCAGGGAAGCCTATGTCGATACCCACAAACAACAATTAAGGAAATTACCCATAGAGAAAAGTCTCGAGGAGGATCAAAGTAGAGATCAGATTCTCTCCCATAAGGAAAAATATTTGGGAGGAGGTCCGAGGTAGAGCCATTAAGGAAGGGGAAAATCATAAATAAATGAAAGTAATGTGGAGTCCTCAGGACTCTAAAAAAATCCCTCGCCCTTATGTTAAGCTCCCATATGACGACCCCCCATCCTCAAAGTAGGATTAAGACACTCAGTGAATTTTTCATGGTGCCACTACAGCTCAAGATCTTGTCTTATACCTTTTGGACCTTCTTCATAGAAAATGAGGGATATCTAGGAAAACTTCCTACAATTTGGTACCAACTTCGACTTTGAACTCTTATCATAGACACCATGGCCCCCAAGCATGGCTATCCACCCGACTACATATGATGCTCTATCTTCCATGGAGCTTCCTCTTTGCGGTATTAGGAGGAGGGGAAGAAGGATTTCAATGCCACCCACAACTTCACCATGAACATCCCTCAATGTTTCCAGAGAGCTTTAGATGAAGCGAAAGATACTGTCAATGAGGAATGCAAGATGACCATAGAAAACAGAAGTAGCCGAGACCATGGTTTACTGGGTTCCAAACATCGACCATACCGAAGGAAGAGACACGTGCTATTGGAATATAGTAGAACTATATTGGCACCTTAAGATGCTTATGGGCCAAATTCTTGAAACTAAGAAATGGAGAAATCAGATCAGATTGAAGAACAAAATACAGATAAAGAGAATTCTGATCAGAATAAAGAACAAAACAGAGAAGAGGACAATTCCATCAAAGAATTGATGCAAGTCTTGATCATCAACATAGAAGACTACTACATCAAGGAATTGATGAATACCTCAGTATTCAATAAAGAAAAAACTATTATATTTTAAGATTGATGTTATAACCACATTTGAAGTGATTAGCATGGAACTAGGAAATGGTATATATATTGTAGTTACTAAGGGTGTTCTTCACCAACTTAAATACACAATTATGTGCACTTTTGAATAGTTGGAGAAACTTCAAAAGAAAGATATTTTGCTACTACAACAGTTATATCAATCTAACCATGAAGAGCATGAACAAAATATTCAACTAGAAGACAAAGAAGAATAAATCAAAATATTGAAGACCAAAGTTTCTAATCTAATAGAAGAAATAGAAGAATTGAAGACACATGAAAATAAAAGCAAAGAAGTACTATAAGAGACAAAATAAATGGTCATATGTCTAAAAACTCAACTTGAAGAAGCTAGGAAAAATGAAGAAGCCTAGAAGATCCAATTAAATAAAAGGGAAGAATCATGTCACATGTTGGAATTGGAAATTATTAACGTAAAACAAATAAATGAAAGTGCTAATGAAAATCTAATGAATCAAATTGAAGAAGCTAAGAAAAATGAAGAAGCATAGAAGATGCAATTAACTAAAAAGGAAGAATCATGCAACAAGTTGGAATTGGAAGCCATCAACCTCATAAGGATTCAACTAGAAAACAAGGAAGAAATCAAAAGATTGAAGACTGAAGTTGATGATCTAACAAAAGATATAGAAGATTTAAAGACATATGGAAAAACTAATAATTGCACATAAGTCTTGGATGATACATAATAAATGGTCATCAATCTAAAGACTCTACTCGAAGAAGCTAAGGAAAAAGAAGAAGCATTGAAGATTCAGTTGACTAAAAAGGAAGAAACATGTCACATGTTGGAAATGGAAGTTATGAACCTCAAAAATAAGAATGAAAATACAAAAGAAACTGTCAAATTCCAGAACAAATCAACTATCCTAGATATGATCTGGAACAGTCAAATACCAATTGATGACAAAATTCGTCTTGGATACAATACGAAAGAAGAAGGTGGAAAATGGAGCACCATTCAAAAACATGATAAAGGAGCATACTCCTCAAAAGAAAAAAGTACAGTCACAAACCTAAAACAAACCATGAAATTTTTCAAGGAAGGAATCTATAAAAGTCTAAAACAAAAAACCTATCAAAAGACAGGCTTCTCATGTCACAACAGAATCAAGTATGGAAACACCTTCAATGGTTATTGATTTTCTTGTAATAACTTTGGTCACAATGTACTAGAATGCAAGAGTCCTGAAAATAAAAATTCAGGAATGTCCAATAACTTAATGAGATGTTCGAGATGCAATTATTTTGTCCACACAACAATTTTTTGTCATACAATGGGATGTTACAACTGTTATAGGTTTGGTCAAAAAACCCAAAACTGTAGAAAATCAAGAAGTCAATCAATGAGAAATAATTCATACAAGTCAGGAAGAAAATCTAATAAAGGTTGGAATAAAACAAGAACTGACAAATCTCAAAGAACAAATATAGAAAAGAAATATCCTACAAATAAAATATCTCATGAAAAGGTATGGAGAAGAAAATATGAAATAGAAAGCAAGAAGAATGATCTGGCACCTGAAAATGAAGAAAATGATAACAAGAAAATGATGGGTGAAGTTCCTAATAAGGAATGTGAAATTAAGAGATTTGAATATGAAATGGATAAAACTCAAGAAAGGAGAGTCCCTAAATAAGAATATGACACAATAGTATATCCTGACGATATCATGCAGATCAAGAGTACATTAACCAATGAAAGAAAAATGCAAACAAAAAATCCCAAAAAAGAAAATGAAGAATTTTCACTTACACAGAATAATGATGATAATGATGAATCTTCAATAGTATATCAGCCAGAAGAATTGAGCAATGAAAATCTTGGAAGTTTTCCAATGTTATTTTCATGAACTACTAAATTTCCCCTAAATGGAAAATATGAATAAAAGGAAGGGAAAACATGATTAATAATATGGAGTGTATCATTTTGGTTAGAAGAGGATTATAGCCTAAGTATCATGACAAACTAAAGCATGTTTTAAGTATTTGAGCAAATAGTACAAAAAACATATGAAATGACCAATTCAATCTTATTTCTAAGGGATGTAAGTTGAAGTTGGTTTCTCTAGAATTAAAGGACTTTGAATAAGATATTAAATTGGTTGAATACTGGAAATTAAATTAATTCGTTTTGATCAATGGTATTCCCGTGAAAGATCAAAATATCAAGAATAATAAAGAAACAGGTCAAGAAGATCAGTAAGATTCACACCCTTTTCCTTTAGGACAAATGAGAAAATAGTAAAACTCTATGAAATAGTAAAATCTCAGGGGGAGTATTTAATTTGGTCATCAAATGAGGAAGTCATTGGATTAGGTTTAAAAGACTTGATCACTACAAAAAAAAAAAATTGGTATCAATAAGACTAACTATTTGAACACAAAATCCCAAGAGATTGAGATAGCAATTGGCACATTCACAGGGGGAGAAAAGTAGTTAAAAAAAAAAAACATTAACTCTTTGTCATTGATGTCAAAGGGGGAGAAAAACAATAAAATGAATTTGGTATCAGTATTTGGTATAAGCAAAATTTCAATCCTCCAACTTTAAAATGAGATTAGTGATAGGGGGGGAAAAGGTATTTGTTTTATAGATATGTTTCCCTCGATGCCAAAGGGGGAGATTGTTGGAATTATTGATTGTATGTTGTCATTCATGGCAACATGAGTCAAACATGTATAGTAAACATAGAAAAAGGAAGATCACCTTGGGGTAGAAGAAATTTGTAACATCCCCAACCATCCATATCGGTCCATGCTACGCAAGATGAATCTCTTGTTCTCTCTGCGGAACATACTATAAAACACCCAGCAACTGACTGAGCTATGCCACATAAATTTTTCTAACTGCATGCAATTAAAACATATGCACACAGAACACTTGTGGAAGCTTTACATGTAAAATGCAAATAGACAAATACATTTCTTAAATGCATGGATTCACACTGAAATAACAGTAACATAAACATGCAGCATATACAGGTAATACCCATAAACATACAAACAATTATAATCATGCATAGGATAAACCCATAAAATTAAACACATAAATAACAATGCAACATGTAAATTTATCACACAATTGGCACTTATCTTTCTGAGAATATCACCAACTATGTGCAAACCTTCCACAAACCTCCTAGCCTTAGACCACATTGTTCATCACTCTCAATAGTGAGTCACCCTCGAGCTGGGACTAAACTCCACCTGGGTAAAGGGATTCTTAACCAGGCTAAAGGTTCATGGAAAACATGAAAGACTCAATCACAGGTGCTCACTCAACTAACAGCCTATAGTCCCTCATTCCCCACATGCCTATCCCACCTAGGAAGTGTGCCCCTTCTCTGCTCAACAGTCCTTCGGTTGCCCCACTTCCTTTCTGGGTTTCAACAACAGGCTGGACAGTAAGTCTCAGAGCACTATAGATGTTGTTCAACACCTTCAAGAAATCAATCCCCAACAATTCTCTCACCCAGAGAATTTCTCACGGGCCTGAGAACCCACTTCTTCAGTCTAGCTCCCAAGATAACCAGACACACCAAGACAAATGGCTATGGATACAGGTTTAGGTATAGTCATGAGATACCAAGGATAGCTCAATGGGTGTGAATACTCTTGGATGATTGAATGGATGATAGAATGATCGAAGGAATGATGGAAATGATGATAGGAAATGAACTTAGTCCCAAAAATATGTATGCATGTCCCCAACTTGACACTTGTCATGTTGGGAGCTACTTTGGCCCACTTGTCCTCAACTTCAGAACTTAGTATAAAATAATTATCCATACTTTATATTTAAGAAATATTAATATAATATTCATTTTTGTCTTAAGATCCCTAGCTTAGCCCCTTTCCTTAACTTAGCCCCTCCATTTCCCTAACCAGTGGAGTTTAGCCCCCCATCTCTTTTATCATGGTTGGTCTGCATGCAATGATGTATTTATATTAATTATGAGACATGTACAAAAACATTGCACTGGCCTTTAACATCTAGGCTCTCTAGCCTAATCAAAACATAAGCATCTTAGCTTATAATAAATCCCTCACCAACCTATAAAACATAGCATATACATAAAGACATTGTTGGCCTCACAATCGCACACACTCAAGTTGTTGTGCGCGGTATCCAGGAATGTGCACACTTCCTCCTTTTACTGTGCAGTACATGTGCGCACTATACCATGAAATGTGCATATAAAATGATGTTATACACCTCACCAAATTAATTACATTTTCATTTTCATTTACAATTGGGTTTGGCCTTAGGGATATTACAATCCCATCCCCTTATTTAGGTATTTTCCTTAGTGCATCATGTACCCATGTACAAAAACATTTCAAAAATCCTCAAAACAATGCAGGTATTATGCCCGCATTGCATCCTCATGCTCCCAACTAGAGTCCTCAGAACCGTACCAGGTCCATTGGACCTTTACTAGCCCTATGGCTCGGTTCCAGAGTTGTTTGATTTTCTGATCCAGAATGCATACCAGATGCGCTTGTAAAGCGCTTTCTTGCTCCACCTGAATCACATTCCAATCAATAACATGATTATCATCAGGTATATATTTCTTTAGCAATGATACATGGAATACATTATGAATAGACATAGATGAAAGAAATGCAATCATATAAGCAATTGGACCAATCATCTCTAGTATTTTAAATGGCCCACAATAGCGAGCTGCCAACTTTGCACAATTTCCCAACTTCAGGGAACTTCTGTTGGCTTTCACTTTCAAGAATACATGGTCTCCCACATTAAATTCCCTATGAGTTTTTCCCTTATCCACGTATCTTTTCTGTATGTCTTGGGCAGCCTTTAAATTTTTCTTTATTTTTATCATTTTCTCCTCCATTTCCCTAAGAAAATCTGGTCCAACAATTGCTCTGTCTGCTAGGTTATCCCAACTTACTGGTGTGTTTCACTTTCTGCCATAAAGTGCTTCAAATGGGCTCATCTTTAGAGATGCTTGGTACCCATTGTTATAAGAAAACTCTACCAAGTGTAGGTAGTCTTCCCATTTTGATGGTGTATCCATCACATACATTCTTAACATGTCCTCAATCACTTGATTCACCCTCTCTGTTTGTCCATCTGATTCTGGATGATAAGTTGTACTAAAATTCAAATTTGTTCCAAATCCATTAAATAATCCTTTCCAAAATTTTGAGGAAATTTTGGATCTCTGTCAAACACAATTATCTTGGGTATGCCATGTAATCTAGAAATTTCTCTCATATAAACATCAACAATGTTTGCTTCCTTGTGAGTGAGCTTAACTAGAATAAAATGGGTAGCTTTAATAAGCTTATCCACCACCACCATGACAGAATCATGTTGCTTGTTTGTTCTGGTCCATTTGGTAATGAAATCGATTGTTACAACTTCTCATTTCCACTCAGGAATGGGTAATGGTTGTAGAAAACTAGCTGGGTGTCTATGCTCAACCTTTACCTTTTGACATTCCAAACATCTGGCAATAAAATCAACAACCTCTTTCTTCATGTCTGGACAATAATATTGGCTCTTGACAGCTACAATAGTTTTCTGATATCCTAGGTGCCCAACATAAGGCACATTATGAATTTCTCTCAATATCATATTTTTCAACTCCTGGGAATTTGGTACATAAATTATGCCCCTATACATGAGAATTTCATCATTATCTAGCTTGTATTCCTCAATATTCTGCTGCAAAATACATTGTTGTAATGTTGTCACTAAATCCTTGTAATGCAAATCTAATTTGGCAGCCTCTGTAATTCCGTCTTTCAAATCTGATTGGTACATGCTAATGGTTGTAGCATGAATTTCATGCACTCTTCTTCTCAGTGCATCAACCACTTTGTTCTCTTTTCCCTTGATATGTTTTATATCAAAGTCATACTCACTTAAAATTCTAACCATCTACTTTGCCTAACATTTAGAGTTGTTTGATCAAATAAATATTTTAGACCATTATGGTCTGTTCTTAGCTCAAAAATTTTCCCCATGAGTTAGTGTCTCCATTTTCTCAAGGCATGCACTATGGATGAAAAATCCAAATCATGAGTGGCATAGTGTCTTTCATTATCCTTTAAGTTCCTTGATTCATAACATATAACAAACCCATTTTGACCGAGGATTCCACCAAATCCCTCTTTACATGCACCTTTGCATACAATGAAGTCTTCATTTGGGTTTTCAATCCTTTGTATGGAGCACTTGTTAGTAACTGTTTCAAGTGTTGGAAACTCTTTTCACAATCCAATGTCCACTTAAACTTCACACCCTTTCTTTGCAAGGAAGTGATTGCGTGTGCAATCTTTGAGAATCCTTCAATAAATCTCTTGTAGTAGCCTACAAGGCCCATGAATGATCTTACCTCTATCACATTATTTGGCATTGACCAATCTCTAATGGCTTCTATCTTCTCAGGATCCACTGTTATCCCATCCTTTGAAATGATGTGCCCCAAATAATGAATTTTCTTTTGATAAAATGAGCACTTTCTCAACTTGGCATACAACTGATGCTCCCTTAATATTTGCAAAACCACTCTCAAATGATTCTCATGATATTCTTATGACTTAGAGTATATAATAATTTCATCCAAAAAGACAATGACAAACTTGTCTAAATATTCTCGAAGAACAACATTCCTCAAGCACATAAAAACAACTCGTTCATTTGACAACCCAAATGGCACCACTGTGAACTCATAATGACCATACCTTGTTCTGAATGTGGTCTTGCTGATATATTCCTCCTTAATCCTTACCTTATGGTATCCTAACCTCAGATCTATCTTTGAAAATATATTTTCATCCTTCAATTGATCAAAAAGATCATCAATCCTTGGCATAGGATACTTGTTCTTAACGTTCACTTTATTCAACTATCTAAAATCAATGCAGAATATTAAGGTTCCATCTTTCTTCTTCACGAACAATACTAGGGCACTCTAAGGTGACACACTTGGGCATATATACCCCTTCTTCAAAACATCTTCAAGTTTCATTTGCAACTCCTTAAGCTCTGGTGTACTCATTCTATAAAGAGTCTTTGACACTGGAGTTGCTCCAGGCATTAAATTTATAGAGAACTCAATATATCTCTTTGGGGGTAGTCCTGGTACCTCCTTGAACACATATTCAAATTCCTCCAAGATTGCATGATATTCCAAATTTGGCACCTTATCTCTAGGTGTCTCTTCCATATGTGCTGGAAATATTTGACACCCTTTCCTATAACATTTCCTCAGTTGTAATGCTAAAATCGCTCTGATGGTTACTTCCTTGGGAATTCCCTGCACTCTCCTTAGTTTCCCTTCCTCATCCAAGCAAATAAATGATTTGTTATGACAGTCTAGGAGAGCATGATGTTGGTCCAACCAATCCATCCCAATTAGAAATTCATAGGAACCTAAAGGTAAGATGTTCAAATATTCCTTGGTGTTTAGTCCATTCATGTCCATGAGGCATGACATAACCATCTCATTAACTTTTCTTTTGGCTCATGTAGCCAGATGCACCAACCAATATTTCCCATGCTTGCTTCTTGGAAAATGAAAACTTTCCACCATCTTAGGATCTATATAACTATGACTAGATCCTGAATAAATTAAAATAGCAATTGTTTGGTTGTTGATCATACCTTCCACCTCAATCATATGTGATTGATATTCTTCTTGCTTGTTGTCTAGGGATACATACATCCTTGGTACATTTCTTCCCATGTCCTCCACTGTTTCAGCTTGTTGTACATTGTGATGAGTTCTCTCTTTTTCACCTCTGTGAGAACAATATTTGTAGATGTTATATTCTTTACAACCCCAACATTGAATAGGTGGTTGCCTTGGCCTTTGACCCCATGTTTCAATTGTTCTGGGTTCTCTAGAATTTGGTTGTACCTAAGGATTATTTATGAAGAATGGAGGCTTATATCCCTTCTTCCTCTGATCCATCTTGAACTTATTCTTGTCTTCCCAAGCATTTTGGAAAGTTGGCCTTGCTTTCTATTGTTCATAAAGGCATTTAGCTTGCCTTATGGTCCCATCCAATGTCTTTGGATCATCATACTATATTTTTTCACTGATAAATGATGGCAATTCACTCAAATACCTTTGAATTTTGACCGTGTCATTCTTAATGAAAGATACATACTTCATCATTTCTAGAAACCTTCTCACATATTAATCTATGGTCATACTCCCAAGATTGAGTTCAAATAACTCTTTCATTTTCTTTTCATAGTATCTTTTAGTCAAGTATTTCTTCTCAAAATACTTCTTGAAGTCCCTCCAAGCGACACTTTTCTCTTTAATGTGTTGCACCTCCATAAGCTGATCCCACCACATGGATGCCTTTCCCTTGAGTTGATAGATAGAAATTCTACCTTCTTCATGAGAAGAATAATTATGCAATTGAAAATACTTTATCATTCCCAGCATCCATGTTTCTGCATCTTCATCCTTTTTGTGCTCACCATTAAATGTAGGAGGTTTTTTTTTTTTCATTTCTCCTTGTAGTTCATCCACCCCCGAACTCTCATGATTTCTGACAGGGGATGGACTTGAGCTGTTGTGTGATATCTTATTGGAATTCCTCAAGGAGTGGTGGTGATGCCTACTAACAATTCTTTCTTTTCATTTCTCATCATGAGACTTGTGATTTCTTGACTTGCTTGAGCCACTCACCTTATCTAATTTCTTTTCTATTATGTTCAAGCTTTCCAATAACTTATTGTTAAATTCATCCTTCTGCTCCTTGGATTTCATAAGATTTTCATTATCTTCTTTATGGATTTTGGCATCCTTCAGCAAATTTTTAATGGTCTCTTCCATATTCATGTTTTCATCTCTTCCTTCTCCATGTCCATTGGAGTTTGTTCCTTCAATGCCCAAATGGACATCCATCCCTCTGCTCTCATCTTGTTGAATGAAAGTACCTTGTGCCTCTTCCATTCCTCTGGACTCTAAGATGATCTTGATCTGATATATATTTTTTTAACTCTTTCCAACGCCTTCTCACATGCTCAATTCTGATTATGGAGTAGAAAGTTATGGTCATTTGAAATTTCCCCAAGAATTTTTCTGTTTGCTTTTTCAACTTAGCGCAACTCTGCTTGTAAATATGAAATTTTGCACCTAATCCATTGGAATTTTAGTATTATCTCAATTGGTTTTCTCCATAAACATATGATGGACATTGCTTCCAAGTGTTACCTTATTCTGGGTTTTGGGATGCTAGTTACAACCTGTTGAAGTTCTAGGCCAATTTGTGTTTTTGGTCTGGAATGTTACAAGAAACTTATTTTCCATATTAAACACCTTTAACATGCCCAAAAATTTAATTTAGCTCTAGGAATTTCTTCTATGGTTCAATATATTTCCATTGACTGCTCCTGTGCCTCAATCCAATTCTGGAGTAGAAAGTTATGGCCCTTTGAAGTTAGTTGGGTCATAAAATTTACCCTCTACTATTTGTGCTGTAACTTTCTCAAAAAAGACCTGTTTGATGAATAGTTTACACCATTAGAAAGATATGTCTAGTGTTTTTTCAGTTTTTAAAAATGATCTGAAGGCCCTAAAAAATGCGCTGCAAAAAAATGGCGTTCAAATGATATAAAACGTTGCAGAAAATCAGTGATTTTCTACTATTGTTCGCCCTCCAAACGACTTCACGCACACAAATTTAAACTTGTACACCCATATTTATCTTTTGTATAAAAAAAAAAAGGTAAATCATGCTTCGCACGCCTTAAACCCACTATGTATCACTTCTCCATCGTGCCACTAACTTGCACGCACTACTTTTATGTCGCGTGTCAATATCCACCGCGCACAGTTTTTGTACCGCGCGTAGTTTTTGTACCGTGCATTGATATTTCGTGTGCATTTCACTCAACACACTGCGCCATGCCAGAGTTTAATATGTCTCCACTGTGCACCAAAAATTTGCATGCACCATTAACAAAACTGTCGTGCAACAACATATACTCACATTGTGTGCGCAGCTACCAAACTCCACTTCACTATACCAATATTGTGTGCACCACGCGCACCATTATTATGAATGTCCACACCACACACACTTCTTATGCATATCCACACTGTGCAATTCCAAATTTAGCGCGCATGCCCGCACACCAACATTTTTGCGCACGATGCCAAAATTTCGCGCGCGCAGCAGAAAACCACTATTTTTCTGCGTGGTACCAAAATTTAGCGTGCACATTCGCACACTAACATTTTTCTTCGTGGCATCGAAATTTAGCATGCGCACCAGCATGCCAATATCTTTCCGCACAATGTTTAATTTTACCTATCACAAGCTTTCCACTACACAGCATGCATTTTTAGTGCACCCACCTGTGCACATTCACCTTTATGCGCATCAAATCCTCGTGAATTCTGTTGCAGAAATTGGGGATTTTTCCTAACTTTTCCCAATTTACCATAAACATTCTGCAACCATGAAATTCGTTCAATTTCACCCCGAAAACACCAATTCAACCTTTGCAACAAAAAATCATTGTGGGTCGACATCTCTGGAATGAATTTCTTCAAAATCAATTCACGAATTGAGAATTTTATTTATTAATCTCGCTCCAATTGTCATGGCTTCACTCTACCTTCAAATTAAACCAATTCTAGGTTTGAATTTGCTACAATAGATATTAAATGAATAATATCTCACCACATGGACAAATTTCTCAATTTCCCCATGAATTTACAAACCGAAATTGGGGCTTTTCCCAATTTTTGTACCATATTGTAGCTGGATACTCTGCAACTCGAAATTTGGCCACCTTGAAATAAATCCTCTGTGAAATTTCTCTTCAACTTAACTTGTTCCGCCCATCCAGGCTCAGTGTTGAAAAATGTATCCATGATACCAATTTGTAACGTCCCTAGCCATCTATGTTGGGCCACACTACATCGACGAACTCTCTTGTTCTCTCTGCGGAACATACTGTAACACACCCAACAACCGACTAAGTTATGCCACATAAATTTTTCTAACTGCATGCAATTAAAACATATGCACAAAGAACACTTATGGAAGCTTTACATGTAAAACATAAACATAAAAATACATTTCGTAAATGCATGGATTCACACTGAAATAACAGTAACATAGACATGCAACATATATAGGTAATACCCATAAACATACAGAAAGTTATAATCATGCATAGGATAAACCCATAAAATTAAACACATAAATAACAATGCAGCATGTAAATTTATCACACAATTGACACTTATCTTTGTGAGAATATCACCAACTGCATGCAGACCTTCCACGAACCTCCCAGCCTTAGACCACACTGTTCATCACTCTCAACAGTGAGTCACCCCTGAGTTGGGACTAAACTCCACCTGAGTAAAGGGATTCCTAACCAGGCTAAAGGCTCATGGACAATAGGAAAGACTCTGTTACAGGTGCTCACTCAACTAACAACCTACATTCCCCCATTCCCCACATGCCTGTCCCACCCAGGAAGTGTGCCCCTTCTCTGCTCAACAGTCCTTCAGCTACCCAACTTCCTTTTTGGGCTTCAACAACAGGCCAGATAGGAAATCTCAGAGCATTGTAGCTACAATTTACCTTCATGAAATAAATCCCCAACAATTCTCTCACCCAGATAATTCCTCACAGGCCTGACAACCTGCTTCTTCAATCCAACTCCTAAGATAACAAGACACACCAACACATATGGCTATGGATACGGGTTTAGGTATAGTCATGAGATACCAAGGATAACTCAATGGGTGTGAATACTCATGGATGAATGAATGATCAAAGGAATAATGGAAAAGATGATAGGAAATGAACTAATTCCCAACAATATGTATGCATGTCCCCAACCTGACACTTGTCATGTTGGGAGCTACTTTGGCCCACTTGTCCCCAACTTTAGAACTTAGGATAAAATAATTATTCATGCTTTATATTTAAGAAATATTAATAAAATATTCTTTTTTGTCTTAAGCTCCCTAGCTTAGCCCCTTTTCTTAACTTAGCCCATCCCTTTCCCTAAGCAGTGGAGTTTTGTCCCCCATATGTTTTATTGTGGTTGGTCTGCACGCAACAATATATTTTTATTAATTATGAGACATGTAAAAAAATAGGTGCACTGGCCTTTAACATCTAGGCTCTTCGGCCTAATCAAAACATAAGCATCCTAGCTTATAATAACTAGCTCACTAGCCTATAAAACATACCATATACACAAAGGCATCACTGGCCTCACAATCACGCACACTCAAGTTGTTGCCTGTGGCATCCAGGAATGTGCACACTTCCTCCTTTTACTGCACAGTACATGCACGCACTATACCATGAAATGTGCATATAAAAGGATGTCATACAACTCACCATCTTAAGTATATTTTCATTTACATTTATAATTGGGTTCGACCTTAGGGATATTACACAATTTGTGATCACTATTGATCACGATAGGATCAACAATGATCCTATGTTACTAAATCTAAAGAGAGGTAGCATGCATAGAATCCACGTATTGAAGGAGTAATGAAGCATAAGGAATTAAGAGCTCGGGAGGGTTAGCGACTAAAGATTAGTGCATAAAATAATTCAAAAATAGTTATTAAAAGATCACGAGAGATAAAGATGAACATATCAGAGAGAAGAGAACTGAAACCATTTAAGAATTGTAAGGAAACTCTGTTGTGGTCGAAAGCTATGCCAACCATCAATCAAAATCCCATATAAATCCTGACAACCATCAGATCGAGTCAGAAACTGGGAAGGATTAAATATTAACCTTCATATCTGGAGTAGTATCATTATGGACAGTTCGATTAAGCCATAATAATAGATCGAGAGACATTAAATAAGAGTCGCCATATTTCATGGATCAAATTCAAGTGAGATCAGTTTGGGATCTATCATGATCGTCAGATAGAACTAAGTGGAAGGACAGGATAAGCAGACCCCATAAGACATAAAGTCTTGAAACCCCTGAAGCCCCAAATTAAATAAGGGCCATCATATCTGGGAAATTCATGGTGACCATTGGATGATGATAGGTGGGTCCAATAGTGGTCAACTTCAGCATTGACCACATTGGCTAAAAAGAGTCTGAAAAATGTAAGCTCACCTATAGGACAAAGCCCTGATGTCCCAAAGTGAATGAGGGCCATCAGATATGGGAAATGCATGGCAACCTTTGTATGAGGATAGGCAGATCCAATGGTGGTCAACTTTGGAACTGACCACTTCGACGAAAAGGAGTCTGAAACATGTAAGTTTACCTGAAGGTCGAAGCCTCGAAGTCATAAAATCACTTCAATCATTGAATCAGAGGAAGATCAGGGAACTATTGTCAACCATTGATCTAGAATGAATATTGAAACTATTAGATCGCACTAAAAGGAAGAAGGTGTTCAAATCCAACATTGACCTACTCCGACAATAAGAATCTCAGATAAACCAAGAAATACCCAACTCTAGTACCCTGGAGTTAACAGAAGCCATCGATGAAAAAAATAAAATATATATGGTGATAGATATATTCGGCACTTCGGAAATGATCGAAGGATGGTATAAAAGTGACAAAACTCCTGAAGTCATGAAGTACCGAAGACACGAAGTGTAAATCCATAATCTATAAGAGAGACACATGGACCAATCATATGGTGACAAGTTTCAAGGTCTAGTTCACACTTTAGGTATACGACTGTCATGAATCAAGGTGACACGTGACAATCACTCAACCAGTTCCACGTCAATAGTGATGTCAGAAAGCCACATCACTTCGAGACTACATCCTCTATGGATATCTAGATTCCTCTACCAGCTAAAATATCTGAGGCATTGAAGTTTGAAGTCACGAATTAATGCTTGGTCATTGATCTAAGATCCTACAAAATATTTCTTGACCATCCGATCAAGTATAGTGGAAGTATAGAGTAAGCATGAATCATGAAGTAAAACTAACCATTGATCTACTTTGGGAGCTTTCTCGACCGTTGATAAAGAATAGTGGAAATATAGCGTAAGCAAAGGTCTTGACTAACATAAAAGCGGTCACGACCATTCTATGATTTATTTGGTAGTTAAACCTCCAGAGGGATTTCTCTACTCCAAATTCTGGAGTCACAAATCACCAAAGTCTTGGAGTGAATGAAAAATTTCCACTCAACCACATATTAAATCTTGATCATCAATTTGTTTTATTCTCGAGGATAATGTTGAAATCATCGGATTAGCACATGTTAGGACTTTCATTTGTTCATGGGTTCTGGTATAATGATAGAGGAATAAGGATTAAAGAATAAGCACTAGGAAAAACGCTTAAATGGATAAGCCCATGGTTTTGAGCCCATGGTCATTTGAACATTGGGTTGAAGGAAGCACCTCATAAAAAAATTATTTCTGTAAATAACTTAAGGCATTTAGAGTAATTTGATAGATATTAACACCAGAACAATACCGAGAGTAGGTAAAATATTAAATATGATTTGTTGGCAAACTTCAGAACGTAGCAGAAGCATGGGAATGATATAACGATTTGATCCATATATGTGATCAAGTCATGAGGAAAAAATTTGAATCAATATTAGTCTTCTAATTAAATTGAGAAACATACACAATAATTAATGAATAAAAGGAAAATGATATTTATGTTAAAATTGAATGAAGAGGTGAAATGGTTTATGTCAAAAAGACACAATGGTTCAATCCTATACCTATTGAAATACTATATAAACCAAAAGTGGTGGTGAATATAAGTGTGTCTTGGTGGATTATATATATATATATATATATATATATATATATAATATTGGATTGAATGGAAGTTCATTCTATCGGGTTGATGCTTGTTTACAAGCTAAGTCTTGTTATGAGGGTTGGATTCCTCACATTTCAGTTGGATCTGAGATCAACAAGATGGGTCTTGTTATGAGGGTTGGATTCCACATTTATTAGTTGGATATGAGAACTACAAGATGGGTCTTGTATCAGAGAATTGGATCTCTCATATTTAATTGAAGATATTAAAGGATATGTTTTATTTGTATTCATTCAAGTTAAATAAATAAAAGAAAGATATTTTATCTACTTCATATAGTTTGTGTTACACATGTTTGTGAATAATTAATTGAGTTACATATATATTATTCATTTAATTCAGTTAATCTATGAAAGTGTGAAAAGAAGTCAAAAGTTATAGACACTGATTCACCCCCCTCCTCTCAGTGTTAGTGTGTGTTTCAACAACAAAATTATACAATTTGTATGATCATGTTGCAAGAAAATTCATAATCATTTGTGATGTTCAATTTGTGGAGAATGAAGCATGGGATGGAAGCATGGAAAGGACAATTAAAATTATTAATGTTATCGAGCATGATGACATAGAGGATGAAGTGGTTCAAACACCAATTATAATTTAGAGTGTAGTTCATTCCACTTCTATAACTGCGACACAAATCACAACACAAACTACTCCAGTGAGAACTGCAAGTGCGTAGTCCACACCTATAGTGCAGAAAAATCCATCAAGCAATCTGAGTAGTTCTACATCTCTATTGGCAGCCAACAATTCTTGTCAAGTTTTATCATGGTAAAATGTCCTCGCCAAGGGATAAATTTTTCTGTAGCTGCCTCCTTCTCCTTACAAAATTTTCTATCTTTTTGGATTTGAGAAGATTCATTGGCCTAGATGTGTGTAAGAGTTCATCATTTTTAATCTATTGTTTGTTTTTCTTAATTTCGTGATTGAAAGCATGAAATTAGAACAAAATTTGGTTTGAGTGGTCATCATACAGTTTGTGGATTTTTATTTTTACAAATGGGATTACACCTAAATGGAATCTATATTTTTATAAACCTTAAAGTTTGTAAGCCTATCATTTTCATTTGTTGATCCATTACTATAATAATTGAGTTATCCACCTTGGTATATATGACTTAGTCATTTATATCTTTGATTATATGGTTTTCACATTTGACATATCTATGATCGCGCAACAAGCAAACTTTGGTTTAATTTGAAATTTGAATGTTACCTCTAGCAGGTGAATCACGATCTTGTTGTCCTAGTACATGACTGACACACTTACCTTCAAACATCGTCCCTTCGTCCTGCATAGCTCAGGTCTACATTCATTGTTGCAAGTGGTAATTTTTTATGCTTTGGTCTTGGTATTCATTTCACAGAGTGGTGTCATGTTCTGCACATCCTCTAGTTACTACCCACTCAAAGCTCCAAATGGTTGTTATGGTAGCCCCCTGAATCCTCAGGTATCAGGTTCCTCCCGATTATGCAAACCTCATCCTATTTTTCGTGTGTTGTAGAAAACAACCCACCCCTCACTACCCTTGTTGTTTCTATGTGAACATATCAATGGCGCCCGTGGTGAGAATCGAGCCCAATGGTTCGCAAGCTCTCCTCTCTCATGACGATTCTGTGGAAAATATTGTGGCATATGGTTGGGATGGTTTCATTAGACGGTTTGAGGGTTTCAACCTCGCTGTGGCCCAAGCTTTCACTTAGAATTTTGATGGAACCAGGGCTAATATTAGGGATTTGCAAGTAGAGGTGACCTAAGTTTCCATCGCAGAAGCTACAGGACTATCCCAAGAGGAAGATCGATGGTTTAAAAACACCAAAATTGAAGGCATGCCCTGGAATTTACTCCTGGCCTCCAAGAAATCATTTTTTTGTCCAAAAGGTATAGCAATTTAATTTTTCAAACCCCAATGGCATGGATTGCTCTTAATTCTTAAGCAATTTATTACCTGGGAAGGTAGATATGGTTTGATCTTCTTGTATCATGTTCGCCTGCTGAGGGTTTTTTAAGGTTTCAAGTTGAATATGCCTTTTTATCTCCATATGAGTCTGCATAAAATGGCTAAGTTCTATCAAATATATAAACTAAAACCATAGTCGAGCCTTTTCCACCATGGCCTCATCTGAATCCTTGTGGTTTCACATCTGTCTAAAATAGGGGACAGTTGGGAAAATTTCTTGTTTAGAAATAATTTTCTCGTACCAGAAAATGTAATAGAATCACCTCTTCATCTCGATGAAAACCCCAGTCCCTGTTTATCTAACCCCACTATCGAAAACCTATGTGTTAATCCACAAGAAAACCTATGTTTCTATCCAAAATCCATTAGGTGAAAATCCATGATGTGATTTCATGGCCAGAAAGTCTTTGGAAGAAGTTTTAGAAGATTTAAAGGATAGAGTTTCTATTGTTCCTACTCATGAGCCAATTCAATTTGTTTTAAACGAATCAATTGTCAAGAAAAAGGGAAGGTATAAGAAACAAAGCAATCTAGATGTGAATTTTACAAACAAGAGACAAGGTTGACTCATATCTAGAAATTTGAGAAATCGACAGTGTGATCATCAGGCTCGATCCTTGTGATCGAGGTCAATGATCATTTTTCCGAGGATGAGATCGATAATTTTATTTCTCAAGAGAATATAGATGACAGGATTATGGGTAATGATATTGATACTGATGCAATATAATTCGATTTCGTTTCTAATCTCCCACTGTTCATCAAGAAACAAGAGGGATTCTCTGGTATATAACACGATCTGAAGAAAATCACAGGATAGACCAAATTGCCCTCTACAAAACAAGCTCAACCTATGCCTACCATAGAACTAGTTCATTGTGAAAACTGTTTTGATTGGATTGAGAGATATTACCAGGATGTCCCCTATATTCAAGCCCAATTAAACCAAATGGTAGCACAAAACTCTTTTCTCAAGAGGGAGAATGATGACTTGAAATCTTGTGCTCGATCGAACACTCATAGGGAAAACAAGAGGATTAAGCGGTCTGGTAATGTGATTATTAAGAACTCAACAAATTTCAACACCATCGTAAATTCAGAATTATCAGATGCTTCTCTATCAAATCTTTGAAATGGTAAATATTTGTTTTGATTTTTTTGATTTGATTCTATTTGAGAAACAATAAATAGATTCACTTTTGATTTTTTATTTATTTCAAGACTAGCTATAGAATCGAAAGATTTTGTAGCCAGTCTATTTTGTATTTTTTGTTTCTATTATTATCTACACTTTGATTTCGTTCTATTAATTCAGGTAAACAATAGATTATGATGCTATTTTTAAGGAAAATAAATCATGGGATAAACGTTCAGTATCTTAGTAATTTCCCATTTTTGGAAAACCAATTTCATTAATGTAATTATTTTTTACGTAAAGACTCCTACATGAGTATCCTTTTGTTATTCTATTTTTTGTAAAAACAAACTTATTTTCAGGGATCATCCTCTATCTTGTATGATAAGAGGTAACTAATCCAAGACATGTTTAAATAACTTTTTTCGATCACATAATGGACATATAATTTTGGAAATGATATGGGAAAGCAATTTGTTGTTGGATTTATACATGTGTAAATTGTACAATGTTTGTTTCATTGTCTTCTCCTATAATTTCTATGTTATGAAATGTTACTTGTGTTGATTTATCTTTAGTCTTGTCTTCACAGGATATTTCATATATTTGATTATCTAAATGTTGTCCATTATCTGTTGGTCTAGTTCGTACCTGTGATCGATCAACTATTTAGGTATTTTTGAGTTTACTTCTGATATTAAATGTTTGATAACATCACTGTCCATGATTGATATTTCTTTCATCCTCAACTGTTGGTCATCTTGAGCTCATCGGATATATAATTAGTTATCTTTCTACTATTACAAATTCACTCCAAAGCATGAAACACTTCCTTGAATTTCTTCAGGAAGTATTATGATCGTTTTTGTCATAGGTTTCCACTAAATATAGGACAAGCAGGAGCTCACACAATGCAGAGAGATGAACTTAGTTTATTATTGTTGATCAATTAGAGGTTAGTAGATGTATTGTTTTCTTTTATTTAATGTTTTTTAGATATGAATGAACGATGATTGCATTATTCAAATTTTATTTAGCTTTGTCTATTTTCATGATATCACTATGATCATATTCATTCAATGTTTATTAGTTTAATATTTTAAAAATTAGAAAGGTTTATGTTCATACTTGATTTTGTTTATTAACTTTATCTCAAATAATTACTTTCGCAAGATTTTATTTAAACCTTGTAAATTGTATATAATCATTGTACATTAACACTATTAGCTCAACATTTTGTAATTAGTACGTTGATTGTTAGAATCTTATTGTTAGTTAGTTTATTTATTTTCATTGTTTTTAGGACCCTAGGTGGCTAACAGAGCCATAAAACCCGTCAGGTGTGATCATACCAAATATCTTGGGTTAAATAGACAACCCTAGTCTAGATCTATCCTTCCCATTGAAGGTGTGTCATAAACTCCCATCAACAAATGGCACTAGAAGGACAGCCTGAAATTCATTGATGGCACGTGGAGGTCCTAAGAATCCCCCAAACAATTGTTCTCCTTTCATAATGCGTAGTATCTCAGAAAATAATTCTACACTTGACCTAGCTACTACCTCAAACACTACCCCTGACATTCATGTTGAACCAGTGACACTAGTTCCTCAAGGGATTAACGTCCAAGAAATTGTTCGCTAGTCAATCATAAGAACTCAAAGTGATTTATCTCGAATCTGACAACCTCTTAGACAACTTAAACAAATACTTGACTTCACAAATATTCAAGAATAGCCTCAAGACACTTTGTTGAGCACTCAACACACACTAAAAAGCCTATGTCAATTTTTCTCTTTTTGGGTACCACTTGATCTTTGCTTTGTCTGAATTTATTTTCCTTTTGAGAAATGTTTTGCCTTTTCTTGTTCTTTTGACTCTCATTATATTTTTAGTTTTATTTAACTCTATGAAACCCCATGAATTTAAAAGTCTTAACACTTAAATAAGGAATCAACAGCTAAATCACTTCACCCAATGCGCTCAAGATTCGACATCGAAAGAAATTAAAAGGTGAAAAGGAATCACTTATATAACCCCAATTGTCGAGCATCGATCTTCACCAGTATCAGAGAAAGGAATTTGTGTTTCTGAACAAGTATCACATACAAAAAACGTCGATATCCGATCCCCTTTGGTATCGATAAAAGGCAAAGGGACTAAAACGTTTAAAAAGAAAGAAACGATATCGCCAATAGACGATACTCAATGTGCTTGTCGGAATTGGGGAAAACCGAATCGTAATGAACATTCTAACAAAACTAATTTTTTTTCTCCGATCACCGATTCCCGAAGCATTTCGTCATTGGGAGTTTTTTGAGGAAGTTAATATGAAAAGACACACGATAAGTTTATCCCTGACTTCTAACCCTAGATATCGTTTAGGCATCATTTATCCTAGGCTTAGATTAGAATGCACAAATTGAATAAAGTCTTGACTCCGACTAATACTCGCGAGTTAAGTCACTGGTCTTCACAACCATGTGTCCTGAGCCAGTTTTTCCACGTCAGCACCGTACGATGAAATCAATCGACGTTGGAGGTTTTTCATAGAAGAATATCAACGAAAACATCCATAGAAAATCCCCAATCCCCCATATGCCCACTGAGAAAGAGACACGATGGGACCTTTTAGTGCTAGTTATGTTTAGATTCAGAGCATTTAAGTGACTAATTAATTCAAAATATTGCATCATTTTCTACTTCGTGTGTGAATCAAAAGGCCTTTTTAAATTACTGATAGAACAAATCACCCTATGTGCCTTCGCAGTCAACCCATAATGAATTCAACTGCAGATATTCAGAGGTAGATTTGTTTGAATTTCACTCATCACCCAAGTTAATTGGTTGATACAACACGGTAAGTTCTTCCTCATTTAAATTCTCTTGATACATTGTAAACAAAACCATTCATCACGCAAAGGAGTTTCAGAGAATCCAGAGGATGAAACGAGAAATTCAAAGCAGTCATGATTCCATGAGTATCAAACAACCAGTTAGCAAGCTTTACAGGTATGTATCGGTCTGGATTTTTTGTGCTTACAATTCATATATGTATTTTATTCAGTGTTACTTTGTACAGAGTCTCTGAAAAATTTGTTTCGATTGCAGGAATAATATCTCCAAGAAAAAAAACCACCAGGCGATCTCCGAGAGCACCGAAGATAAAGGAACCAGAGGTAGGATAAGGCTCTTCCCCAGCAGCCACAGAAATAATTAGAATTTTCTCCAAGGCGGGAACCAGTCATTAGGACATCTACTAAGAAGGTTTTCACTCAACCTCTATCCTTTGGAGACATGGAGGAATTCACAGGGCCCAAGTCATTACTCCCACACTGGGGATAAATTTTCAAGAAGATCAGCCAGGTAGAATTCCCAGAATATATCCCGCATAGTGACCCCAATATGAGAAATCACGACGATGAAGTTTTTACGAATATTCAAAGATCGTACCTGCACATGGTGGAAAGAATAACTTTAGTGTTCCCCTGCCTAGAAATCCTGAAGTGGCTCATCAATGACATGGAAACACAAAAATGATTGATTAGCGACGTCAATGGCGAGTGTGTCAGCGTTTTCCTTCTAATAGAGGTGCAGAGTTACTACACTCTTAGAGACCCAGAGGAGAGGTTGAACACCAATTTCTTCATAAATTTCTATGAGTTCCATGACACTGGTCTGGTCAGGTGATGGCTTCATGGTGGAGAGAAGATAAAAAAATACACCAATCGAACCTCTGGCTGGTACCAGACGACCGACTTAAGGGAGTCGTATATCTATCTAATGGCTCTCATCTACCAGTTGCATGGGAGAAAGATTGTTCTAGGATTTTAGAGGCATGGATGCCTCTAGCTTACACAATGGACATTTTTTGGAGAAGTTTCAACTAGGAATCCATCACTTCAAAGAAGTTTAGCATCTACATACAACACGCTCAGAGGTCGAAATATGGAGAGACTTCATCCTTCTACATGGATTCATATTTACTAGACGTCATGTGCGCCATAAATGTCTTTTCTGGCATGAAGTTGAGATGGCACACCTCAAAAATCCTAGTCCACGTTTACTTCAACATTTTATGGGAGAACAGGTACAAAAAATCCTACTCCCTCATCTACGATGAATTCATCACACACATTCATTTTATTATTTTCAAAAAAGAGTGTATGAGGCTATCGATTGCGGCAACAAAGGTGATAGAAAAGGTAGGCCACTGGTGTCTGGACAAATGTGATACCTAAATTAGGGTATTCAAATCCAATGAATCACCTCATCTCTTACCAGCACATGTCCTTGACCAGCTTGATATGGGGGAAATTTGCTACCAGACCATCCTGCAAGGTTACAAAGCTACCCTGGTGAAAGATAACCAGTAGGAATGTATACCTTATGGATTCCATATAGGTTTCTACCTATTAAAGGACAATGCTCAATATAAGAAGGAAGGACTAAGCCAATTGGAGTTCTGATTCCAGATCAACCATTTTTTAAAGCATGATCCAAAGGGTCTAGTCTTGAGACATGCATCTCAAGTGTTTTCCTACTGGCCATACACCCACGACAAGTTTGAATATGAGGTCTTCACAAAAAATTCTCAAGATTGGGATGAATTCATTGCAAGGATGGTCGACCCTAAGATGACCAGGTTCAAAGCCATGAGCTTGGATGAACATGAAACAGTCCTAGAAAAATTGGCTCAAGGGGCCCTTAGGGCCAGATAAGAAATGATAGCGACCAAAGAAGTAGTTCCCCAGGCAATGAATGAAACAATAGAGATTCCCCAGGTAGCCCTGGTGCAAATAATAGGTGTCACTGAGTCTCATGACATGAGGAGAGGGTTTTATTCATGTTATAACATGTGCAACAGATAATTGATCAACTGCAAGATGACCCAGACATCCTAAATATGAGAAGGCTCCCTGACGATGACCCTAATGAAAGCCAGATGGGCCCAAGAGGCCCTGAATTCATATACCTTGATGAAATTACTAATTTAGACAAACCTGAATTCACAACACCACTGGCCGTATCGTCGACAGGTGTTTTGGCTTAGCCAAAGAAAATCGAAACATCAGGGTGGACCAGTGCGTCAAACCCCTTAAGTGAGATGATAAAGATCTATGACAATGATGACATCCCAAAATTATCTCTTGTGACCCCTGTACATATCGAAGAGGAAAAGGGTCCATAGAATACATCTTACCTTGTTCTCGATGCCCAAATTCAAGAGGTTCCATAGAAATTACAAGAAGCCGAGAGTGTCGTAGACATTGAGTTTTCCAATGCACTAGAAACCCAAGTGGACAATCCGAAGGACGGTCTAGGTTTGAACGAACCAAAGGAAGGAGATCCATGGCAGAAAATCAACATATCAACAACCAATGATCAAGTAAGTACCGAGCCAACCACTGACGCCTCTATTTCAATCGGTACTCAAAACCCCTATGAGAAACAAACAAAAGATGGGCCTTCAGAACACAAGGATGAATTTAAAGAACCCACTCATGAACAAGTATATACCATTGGGATTTTGGGGAATACACTCACCTGGGGAAATCATCAAATCCTCGAACCCATGGACAAATTAGCTGACATACATGCCATAGATCATGATAAAAAAAGGAAGGCTATCACCCAAAGAACCACCAAGAAGAGGAGGATCACTTTAGATCGCTCCATCTTCATCACTAAAAAGGAACATCTGATCAACACAGAGCATGCTAAGATGTTTGAACTTATCGATGTAGGGATGGAAATCACAAATTCCACCCTAGATAGAGCTAAAAGAGATGAAGAGTATTTGGCCACTTCTCTGAGGAATTGGAACATTTGCACCACTTGGCAAAATATTATCAGGACACCACACAAGCCACAGTGTTCCTAAAGAGAAAATTCCAGGAGGCCTACAATATTTTATAGATGAGTGATACCTATTCACTACAAGCATAGCTGATATCTAGGAAGACACCGTCATGGAACTTACGACATGCAATGATATGGAGAGGTGGTACGAGAAAGTGCAACAATCCATGGAGAGGTTCGACTACATCTATGTGGTCCAACAGGGTCAAGATATAGAAGAACATGACATTCGGGTATTAAAAGAGAGAAGTCTCGATCGTATAAGGAAATTGGTCGAGTATTGGGAAAAAATGTCTTAGGAACCTCACTGAGAAATCCAAGAGAAATGGGCCAAGTGAAAGTAAAACTAGATCAATATCAATTGTGAGTAAAACTGGATCAAGATCAATTAGGTGACGAAAGACATTAGACTCTCCAAGTTTGTCACACCTGATGACTTTACCGACTTGCGCGACATAGTCAAGTTGCACACCGAGCAAGACTCATCATGGGCCTAAGAAATAGCAAAGGTGACAGACATGGTGCTAGGTCGGGCATGACAATTTATGGAGCACCTGATCAAAGCTCGGGCTATGCTGCAACACTTAAGTGCCAGTATAGTCAAGTATAGGAAACATGAAGTAGAGATAAGAGAGATTTACTCGGCCCCAATAGAACAACATATATTCCCATATGCCAACACCTACGACGATCTATTCATCAAGTGGTCGAAGTATGAGAAGAGTCACCCTCTTAAGTGATATGTTGAGATGACTCTTAGAAAAACTCGTAGGAGAGAATTCCATGTGGCAATTTTTTTTTTCTTATCTTCACTTTATTTGTTATTTTTAGTTAATTTTATTTTATAAATAAGATCATCAACTAATTGGTTAGAGGTGGATGGTTGTTGCAAGAAAATCTCATTTTTTGGTTTTGTTAAGAACTATTTTGGAGCTGGATTTAATTGAAGTCCTTTTGGACCAGAGACAAGTCTTTTTTTTCATCAAATGCGTGTATGATCGGATGTGGAGAAGAATTATTTATTATTTTGTCTCATGAGTGTATGTTGTAATGAGTAAGAGCTACTAAATCTATCGATGAGTTATCTGATGCAATGTTTTACAGTTCTTTCTTCAATGATGAAAATAAATATTTGTGTTATTATGTGATTGATGACTAGAGTTGAGTGAATTGTTTTACCTGCCATCATTTATCACATGCATGTTTTATTCTGATAATTTGTATCTGAGTGAGTAATCAGAATACTCACATGGTTAACATATTAGTATTAGGCCTATGGTAGATGATCATCGCCTGCATTATAGAGTAAAGGGTTATCGCAAGATCGACCTCTTCTCCAGTAGTTAAACTTGTTCCCACTTTGTTACCTAGTTGGTTTATACCGAGTTTCATCTTATATTGGTCCCACCTAAGAGAAAATACTAAAAAAAAAAAAAAAAAACCATTCGAACAGAAGGAGAGGCCTTCAAAAGAAAACGTAAATCCCATTGATTAAATTGGTCAAATCCCAAGATATCAAGAACCATTCCACCATTAAATGCTGCAGAGTCTAATTGGTCCTCGGTGGTGGGTTTGGTTCCTGTTGTTGATTTAAATGGATCTAGGACCCATCAACAGAATTGACACTAGAGTGATGGCTTGAGAATGAATGGTTGAATACATATTTCACATAAGATTTCAGACAACCTGTAGATTCAAAACAACCCACATGCATATCTAGTCATTCTCAATATATCCCACACACATTGACTACTCCTGGAACAAGTAAATCACCCCAATACAAGGAAGAATGCATGTTCCTAAACATACCTTATGTTGGCATGTTTTACAGGCAGCGTATGCTTGTCATTGATGGCAAGTACAACAGTGATGATTGCTTGAGTACAAAAATGATGATCAACAACACAGTGATAATTGGGGAAGAGTAGCAACTGTGATCGTTGGATCAACAATTCAGAATTCCTGATGGCTGTCAGATCTCAATGTAGACAAGAAGAGCACGCTAAAGAGGAGGATATATCTCAGGAATTAAATCTAAGTGCGGGATCTGACCATCGTCGAATCAAGGAGAACATGCACATTCTTTAAAGTGCAAGGAGTAGCGGACTCACAAAATCCCGAAAGAAGGAGGACCATCCATCATCAGGCAGGACACATGGGGAAAGATCATCAGTTCGCTGACTGGAGAGTCAAAGGAATGGGGTTCCCTAACCTCTTGAAATCACGATATGTGAAATCACGACTTAATATGAGTCGTTAGATCAAGATTTGATCCGGACCGTTGATCCCAGTCCATTTTAGAGTTTCACGGATCGAGAGTTGGAGATGTCAAAGAATAATAACCACAAGAATCCCAAAATCGCGATATGTGGAATTGCGACTTAATTTAAGCCGTCAGATCAAGGTTTGATCTGGACCATTGATCCTAGTCCATTTCAGAGTTTCATGGATCGAGAGTTGGAGATGTCAAAGAATAATAACCACAAGAATCCTAAAATCGTGATATGCGAAATTGTGACTTAATCTGTGCCGTCAAATCAAGGTTTCATCTAGACCATTGATCCCAGTCCATTTTGGAGTTTCACAGATCGAGAGTTGGAGATGTCAAAGAATAATAAGCACAAGAATCCTGAAATTGTGATATGTGAAATCATGACTTAATCGCAGCCGTCAGATCAAGATGTGATCTGGACCATTAATCCAACCCCATTTCGGAGTTTCGTGGATCGGGACTTTGTAGTGACAAGAACACTAAACATCAAGAATGTCGAAATCATGAAATGCGAAATCACGAAATGATCTGAGCCGTCAGATCAAGTGTTGATCAGGACCGTTGACCCCACGCCATTTCATGGTCTCGGGGATCGCGACTTGGAGAGTCGAGACGCCTCATCTCTATATTCACAAAATACAAAATCGTGAAAGAGGCTTATGCATAAGGCTGTGGTCACAACCCTTGGTCACATCAGTGAGAGATGGAGGAAAGATATAGAGAAACCAAGCTCCTTTTCGGTGATCACAACTGAGAATGTCGTGACACATGGTCACAAGAATGCCAAACATCCGAAAGACGAAATGCTGAAATGAATGCAAGATCCCTTGGAATCAATCAAACGGTGCAGATGAATTTGAACATGATCGGAGGGCTACTGTAGCATGACATAGTGTAACTGCCAGAAACCACAGATGGTTTCCACCAGAGGACTCGAAGACACTTTGGGATGATTGACAGAGGAGGTGAAGAGTCTTTGGGAATCTTCAAGAGGGATGAAGATGTTCATGGAGGTGATTGATATCTGGATGAGCATTGAGGCCTATAAGTGGAACAGAGAAGGTGAGCTCGACTATCACAGAGAAGACGAAGAGTCTCAAAGTGCCAGAGAGGCTGAGGAATCTCAGAATAATAGACAGTGATGTTGAACAAGTGGAAAAGGAAAAGAGAAGCTGAAGAGTCACGATGATTATCAGACAGAGCACTCAAGTTGTGGAGGAATTTGGCGCGGTGTGATCATGCAGAGGCATGGAAAATATTGCATGCACAAGGAGCACAGGGACTATATGAATCTGGAACAAAGAAGATATTGGGGTTGTTGTTGTGGGGAAGGATTCAAGTGTGAGCAAGGAGGCAGAGCACAGGTGTAGAAATGCACAGTAGAGGAAGGTTGCATTGAAGGGATATGGTGTATAAAGTATAAAAGGAAGAAGAACAAAAAGTGCAAGGGGTGTGAAGAAGAAACTAATGCAGATAGAACAGAGTAGTGTAACAGAATAGAGACAAGGCTAGTAAGCCATTGATTAACTTTATATCACTGTAATAAGTTTTAGTAACAAGGAATTTATCTACCAGGGTGGTTGGGAGGTGCTAGGGAGGACTAGTGTCCTCAAAGGTTCAAGTGTGTGCTTGAACACAGGGAGTTGGTGCTAGAGAACACAGGGAGTTGGTGCTTCCTTCTAGTTGGTGCTAGAGAAACCAAGGAGTTGGTGCTTCCTTCTAGTTGGTGCTAGAGAAACCAGGGGGTTGGTGCTTCCTTCTAGTGGGTGCTAGAGAAAATAGAGAGTTGCCTCTCTCAGCAAGTTGCAGCTTGCAAAACTAGAGGTTGTAGCCTCACAATGAGTTGGTGCTCATATGTATGATAATGTACAGAATGTAGATAATACTTATCATATAAAGAAAAAGAGGCTTTTACCCTGTATGGGTATCCTCAGGAATTATCTGTCTCTGTCCTTCTCATATATGTGACTGATGTTGAATGTGCCTTTGTTTATTTATCTGCATTATTTTGATCATCTTTGAAGTGCCTTGTAAAGATTTTAAAAGAAGCATAATTGTTTAAGCACGGTAACAACTGATTCACCCCCCCCCCCCTCTTAGTTTTCCAACAATTGGTATCAGAGATGGCCCCTTTTATCTAAGGGTAGATCCTAGAGATTAAACATTTCAATCCATGAAGGAAATTCAACCAATAAGGCCCCTCTGTTCAATGGAACAAACTTTTCCTTCTGGAAAGTTAGAATGAGAAC
>ML788244.1:0-25338 GCA_009831015.1 Picea engelmannii
ATTCACTCAGTGAACCTATGACATTGTGCCTACGTTCATGGGATATTAAATAATGCCCCATTAATTCACTATATATTGATAAATACCTCCCAAAATCATTTTGTTGAACCCCTTCCAAATACACATTCCCAATAAAATAAACCCTTGTTTTAACTAGATACCCCTTAATACCTATAAACCCATTGAGACCCCACATCCCCCCCAATATCTATAAACCCCTTGAGACCCCACATCCCCCCAATACCTACAATATATTGACCTTATTTTTCACAATTAAAAAAAAACATTTATGAATGAATGTGATAAGATATTGGTCCACAGAGTGAATCCCCATGACCCATTGTTGCTATAAAATATTCATGCACTAGTTTCTACTACTACATAACTATCATGTACTTCATATTACTACTTTGGAATTCTATCTATCATTTCCACTACCTTCATATTGCTAGTTTGGAATTCCATATTTTGGGAAAGGATATTTTGGAGAACATTGGGGATAAAATCACATGAGATATAAAGAAAATCAAACCCAAACTAATTATGATAAACTTTATTTGTTTAATAATATTGTGTGAAACAAGTATGGGGTTCAACAACAAGCACTTTTTCATACAAAAGTATTTTGATGCCAATGAATTTATTGGAATTACTGCTTCATCAAGATTAAACAATCACAAACAAGTGATTGGAAACTATTTTATGACTCTCTATTCAAAGACCTCAAAGAGAAAATAACAACCATATGGCTTGGTCCGTATGAGGATGATACACTCTTCAACAATGGTTTGGTCCAAATGTGTACGATTGATGAAGAAAGGACTCCACTTATCATCAATGGCCATGGACTGAAGCTTTACAAAGGGTCTTTGAATAAGGAGGACTTGTGTATACTCTTCAAGGTCAAGAACAACATTTGAGTGTGATTGAGGGAATTCACATATTCAACATAGAAAAACACTATCCTTGTGACCATATTGCAAATAGATAAATAAAAAGGAAAAAAACTTAAAAATAAAATTTCTTATAATGAAAACCCTATGTGTTTGTCATAAGAAAAAGGAGTTCTTGAAAACTAGGTTGCTGGCGAGTTCTCCTTTGCCAAAAATAATTTCATGTGGTGAAAACCCCTCTAAGGGTGATAAGGGACAATAGTTAATTTTAAAACTAGCCTAATGGTGAGTTCTCCATTGTGGAAAAAATGTGGACATTGAAAGATGACTTGAGAAACATAAGTATCATTTCCTTCTCTTCCAATTGTTGTTCAACTTTCAACAATACTTTCAATTTTATACTAAATCTAATCCTAATTTTAATACTATTGTTGATATGTTGTTGCTCCAAAATATTCCTGGACATTGTTAGGGCCCAAACCTAACCCCTCTTAGTTGGTTATTATTTAGCAAGTAATAAAGGCCAAAATTAGTTAATAAGTCCTATTGAATAAATATGAACAAGTCAATGTAAGAATACCTAATAGAAGCTTTCGCTTCTAGAAGGATTTTCCTCTAGAATGTTCCTTAGAAGATAGAATTAGTATAAATAAGAGTATGAGGTTTGAGAAATATTGTATGGAAAGGCTTTGTAATAGATATTTTCTCTACTAGAGGTTGCCCCCTCAAAGAGGCAAGTGAACATTGCTTTCTTTGAATAAAGGTATCATTTTTTATGTTGCTCTACTCAATATTTCATTGTTCCATTGATATCTACTGAATATTCCATATTATATTACATCTGGTATCTTATAAGTGGTATCAAAGAACTTTCCTTGGCAAAAATTGTAGGTAAATGTTTTTTTCATGGTAGAGACATATTTCGGTGTCTTAAAGCTACGATTATCTATCGTTAAGTGCATAAATCCAGGGTTAGGGAAGCATATACGTAGGAACTACAAGCGGTACTTAAGCACACATTGTTGTCCACCATTATAACCCTTGTTGGTACCCCTTCGAGTGTTAGCACATCAGACAACACATGTATACAGACTAGCCTAGATATATTGAATCCCTCTGTAGATAAATCAATCAGTCGCTTGACTGTTATAGTGCCACCGAGAACATCACTCGGGAAGTTACTCTCTAGTACCTAGGTAATCGAGTAGTATGAATAAGGGTATGGTCTATCGAGTAGATATTGGGCCGAGTACTACTTTTCAACTGCACACGTATATCAGAGAGATATAGCACAGGAAAAAACCTTGTTTGTAGGCACCCTGAAAACCTCAACCCTTGGGATGCAAACATAATATATTTGTTGTAGTGCAACCTTTTCATCTACATTCGAGTTGCGAAATTACTACATATTTTTTCCTATTAAGAATTTGGGCATTTCACTACTGCAATATTCTTCATATCACAGTATAACTCCACAGGAGAAAAAAAAAGTTTGGGTCTTTCCTGCACCCTTATTGGAGACCTATCCCATTGGATTCCTCTCTTCCTCTTGATTGTAGTGGTACCCTTCATTTTTAAGCCTTTTTTCCCTGTGGACCTAACCCTTTCCCAAGACCATTATTTTTGACTTGTCCCATTGGATTCTTACTTTTGTCTTGATCTATGTGGTACCTATCAATTATCGTGGACCAAATTCCCTTCCCTCCACTCTCATATACTACCTAATCCTCCACAATGGAACCTACCACCCGTGCTTAAAGCCAGGAAGACTTGGAGTCTAGGGTGACCAACTTGGACCAACACCTACATGACCTAAACCAATAGCTACAAGACTCTCTCACCTAGAATATTGCCTCCCTCAGAACCGAATTCTAAGAATCCCTCCATAAATAATTCCAAGGAATGATGAAACTCATCAAGGGTAAGCACATTGAGTCCTATTCCGAGGACCCTCATTCTTCGCATTATGAGAATACTCATTCATCCCACTCCCCTTGGGGTTCTACAAACTTTTGGAATAAGGTGCCCAAAGTTGAAATGCATAAATTGGATGGATCAAAGCCAGTAGGGTGGGTATCTCAAATGGAAAAATACTTCTCCCTCCATGATATTCGGGATGATGAGACCAAACTCCATGTCAGGGTTTTGTACTTGGATCAAGAATGTTGGAAGTGGTGGCAATGGCATAAGAAATGTTGTCTCGGTCTACCCACTTGGAACGTGTTCACCAACGCCGTTTATGCCATTTTTGATAGGGAATCTCATTTTTTGGGACGACTCACTAAGTTATGCAAAACCGCACCAGTAGTAGACTTCATCACTACATTTGAACAACTGACTATCATAACTGATGGTTTATCAGATGAGTTTTATCTTGAATTTTTTCTCATTGGATTAAAGGACATCATTTGAAATCATGTGAGTATGCATCATCGTATTACATGGTTGCAAGATTTCCAATTAGCATTGGAAGTAGAGATGAGTCTACATGCCCCACCCCTTCACGTTGTAGTTACCAATCATCCTCATCCAGGGGCTACCCCAACTCTGACACAAACTTTGAAGGTCCAAAAGGTATCTCCAGCCGAAATGGAGGAACGTCGGAAGAAAAGATTTTTTTATTACTGTGATGAAAAATATTCTCCATAAATGCCATGAACAAAAGTTCTTCCAAATTGATGTGTCAAATTCCACCTCCTATGAACACATACCATCAGATGATGCTCATGAACCAGAGGACACACAACCAATTTTCCACATCCCATATCTAGTTGCAACACTTGCGACACTGGAGGAACCTATCATTTGTCTCCATGCCCTCATAGGTATTTCTTCCCCACAAACATTAAAGATCAAGGGCTACATCAAACATAGGTCGATCATGGTGTTCATTGATAGTGGTATCACCCATAATATTGTTCATCACCAGGTCACTGAGTAGGTCAATTAATTTGTTATACTAGTTTCTAATTTTCAAATCCTTATAGTTAATGGTGGTACAATGAAATGTGGGGGGAGTTGTGATAATTTCAAACTCCAAATGGGCGATTATCACCTGAAAACTCACATGTTTTCCATATCCATGGTCAATTGTGATATTGTCTTTGGGTCTGAATGGCTTCATACTCTGGGAACAATTACCATGGATTATCAAGAGTTATATATGATCTTTACTCAATATTCTCACACTTATACCCTCCAGGGCCTACAAGCTTTCTCCCCAGAAGTTATCAATTCTCACGAGATGGAGAAAATCCTGAAGAAATCCCACCATGGTGTGATTTATCAACTTAATTATATCCAGGTAAGTGATCAATCATCCCCAACCATCCATCTTTATCTACAACTGGTTTTGGACAAGCACCATAGAGTTTTTGAGATGCCCACAGGCTTACGTCCCTCTAGAGGTGAACATGATCATAGCATCCCTCTCCTTCCAAGAAGTCATCCTCCCATTATACACCCCTACAAGTGTCCATTTTCTCAGAAAAATGAAATCGATAAAATAGTACAGGAACTATTGGAGGTCGATGTCATTTTCCCAAGTACTAGCCCATATTCATCCCTAGTTGTGATGGTCTTAAAAAAAGAAGGTTCTTGGCACGTGTATCCATATTTTCATGTCCTTAATAAATTGACCATTAAGGATAAGTTTCCCATTCCTGTCATTGATAGAATGTTGGATGAGCTCTAGGGTTCCTGTGTCTTCACCAAATTGGATCTTCTCTCAACCTATCACTAGCTTCAGATGAATGAAGTGGATATCCCCAAGACTTCCTTTCAAATGCATGAAGGCCATTATGAATTCTTGGTAATTCCTTTTGTATTTCACAATCCCTATACCTTCCAAAGTCTCATGAATAAACTCTTGCATCCCTACCTTCAAAAGTTTTCTCTAGTCTTGTAGCTTCCCCTAGCCACCCAGGTCGAGGAAGTGCCACCACTTCAAAACCAAATTGTTCTGAAAACCAGATTGTAACATACCTAGCCACCGAGGTCAGGTCATGCCACTTGAAACTATCATGCTCTGATATACATATATATCTAATGCAAATTTAAATGGAAATAAAATTCTGCTACAATATAGATTAATGTGGAAATAAAAGTAAGCCTACACATGCAACATATACAGGCAATACTCATAACATTATAACACATGTGAAAGATACACAACATACAATTAACATAAAATTGATACTTATCCTTTTATGAGAATATCATTGAATGCATGCAAATCTTCCATGAACCTCTCAACCTTAGACCATGCTACTCCAAGCTATCAACAATGGGTCACCCCCGAGATGGGACTAAGCTCCACTGGGGTATAGGAAATCCTGGGCTAGGATGATACTATGGAAAGCTTCATAATGAAACAAGAAGGATTCCCCCCAAGGAGCCTACTTATGCCCACTAATCACGGAATCTCATTCCCCACATGCCTGTCCACCCTGGGAATATACACCTTCATTGTTCCACAGTCCATCAACTGCTCCACTTCCCTTCCAGGGCTTCAACAACAGGTCGGATCATAAATTCTCAGAGATCTTTAGCTGCATATAGACTCCCTCTAGGTGAAATCACTTCCCCAACAAAATCTCTCACCTCGAGAGAGTTTCTCACAAGCCTGAAAACCTGCTTCTTCAACCCATGGGCCTGACAACTTGCCTCTTCAAACCATAGGCCTAACAACCTGCTTCTTTTTTCCAGCTCTTAAATCAACCAGGTAACCACAATAGAAAAAATGGGCAAGGCAAGGGATGGCTCAATAGATTATAGAGGTTCACGATGGCAAAGGGTTCAACAATCGTGGGAACGACTTCATGCCTACCTACTAAGTGCATGAGTGAATGGGGAAAAGGATGGACATAATGGTCAAAATGGTGAGAGTGAACTCATGAGGAAAGATGGAAAGAATGGTCGGTGAACCCCCACAATGATGGAATTTCCCACATAAATATGCATGCATCCTAAATGACACATGGCTCTCCAGGAGCTTGTTCCTCTCCAATTGGAGTTTGTTCCTCTCTCCAAAAGAACTTAGGATAAAAGGGTTTATTTCCCAAACCTTAGTAATGGGGGATAAGATTAGCCCCTTTTTCATAGCCTCTTATTCCCCTTCCCTTTCCCTTCCTACTGGAGATTAGTCCCCCATAACTCTTTCTTTGTGGTCAATCTACATGCATCGATGTATTTTTATTAATGATCTGCATAATTACATATACAAAATTAGGCTCACTAGTCTTAGAATCTAGGCTCTTTGGCCTAATAAACACATAATACTTCCATCTTATAAACATTTGACTCACCAACCTATAAACATAATTAAACATCATTACAATTCAACAGGGGCTCGTCCTTGGGGTATTACAATCCCCTCGCCTTATTTTTGCACTGTCCTTAGTGTAACTTATTTACATAACATCAACAAGATTTCCAAAATATTCAAATAGATGCGGGTATTTTGTCCGCATAGCATATTCATGCTCCCAAGTTGAGTCCTCAGAACTGTACCAGGTGCATTGGACCTTTACAAGCCCTATGGCTTGATTTTAGAGTTGTTTGACTTTCCAGTCCAAAATGTGTACCCGATGCACTTGAAAAGTTCTTTCTTGCTCCACCTGAATCACATTCCAATAAATAACATGATTAGCATCAGATATATATTTCTTAAGAAATGATACATGGAATACATTATGTATATACATAGATGCAGGTAATGCAAGAATGTAAGTTTTTGGTCCAATCCTCTCTAGGATTTCAAATGGCCTAGAATATTTGGCTTCCAACTTGGAATAGTTTCCCAACTTCAAGGAACTTATGTTGGCCTTCACTTTCAAGAAAACATGATCACCCACTTTAAATTCCCTATGAGTTCTACCCTTGTCAACATAGCTTTTCTTCCTATCTTGGGAAGCCTTTAAATTATGTTTAATCTTCAGAATTTGATCTTCCATTTCTTTGAGCAACTCTAGCCCAGTCACTGCTTTGTTAGTTGGGTTGTCCCATCTTACTAGGGTGTTTCACTGTCTGCCATAAAGTACCTCAAATGGGCTCATCGTCAGTGATGTATGATACCCATTGTTGTAGGAAAATTATACCAAGTGTAGATAATCTTCCCATTTAGATAGTTTTTCCATCACATACATCCTTAGCATATCCTCTATTACTTGGTTCACTCTTTTTGTTTTCCCATCAGTCTCAGGATGATAAGTTGTGTTGAAGTTTAGATTTGTTCTGAACCCCTTGAATTACCCCTTCCAAAACTTTGAGGTAAACTTTGGGTCTCTGTCACACACAATTTTCTTGGGTATGCCATGCAAGCATGATACTTCCCTCATATAAATATCAGCAACATTGGTTTCCTTGTGAGTAACCTTCATAGGAATGAAATGACCAAATTTAGTAAGATTTTCCACCACCACCATGATAACATCATGTTGCTTGCTTGCTCTAGGAAATTTGGTGATGAAATCCATTTTCACCACTTCCCACTTCCACTCAAGAATGGGAAATGGTTGCAACAACCCAGGTGGGAATCTATTCTCAGCCTTGACTTTTTGACACTCCAAACATTTATCAATGTACTTAGCAATCTCCTTTTTCATGCCTAACCTATAATATTGGCTCTTGACTGTTGAAATTGTTTTCAAATATCCTGAGTGCCCAACATAATGTATATTATGCATCTCTTTTAAAATCGTACTCCTCAATTGAAGAGAATTGGGTACATAAATTATGTTCCTATACAAGAGAATTCCATCAATTCCCAATTCATAATCTTCAACTTTTTTTTGCATTTTACCTTGCTGCAAATTTTTTAACAATTCCATGTACTACAAATCAACTTTCGTAGCCTCAAAAATCATTCCTTTAAGGCCATTCGGATACATGATAATGGTTGTAGCATGCAGTTCATGCAATCTCCTGTTGAGTGCATCAACCAATTTGTTCTCTTTTCCTTTGATGTGATTAATATCAAAGTCATACTCACAAAGGAATTCCAACCATCTACTTTGCCTAGCATTCAAATTTGGTTGATCAAACAAGTATTTCATACCATTATGGTATGCCCTCATCTCAAACCCCTTTCCCATGAGGTAGTTCCTCCACTTCTTCAAGGCATGCACTATGGATGCCAACTCCAAATCATGAGTGGCATAGAGCCTTTCATGCTCTTTCAATTTTATGGATTCAAAACATATCACAAACACATTTTGATTGAGGACTCCACCAAGTCCTTCTTTTCATCCATCTGTGCAAACCACTAAATCTTCATTTGGATCAACAATCCTCATAATTGGAGCACTAGTTAACAACTGCTTCAATTGTTGGAATCTCTTTTCACACTCTATTGTCCATTGAAACTTCACCCCCTTCCTTTGCAAGGAAGTGATTGGGTGAGAAATTCTTGAAAACCCTATAATGAATCTTATGTAGTATCCATCTAGACCCATGAAGGATCAAACTTTTGTCACATTCTTAGGTGTTGTCCACCCTTTAATGGCCTCAATATTTTCAAGGTCCACTGCTATCACTTATTTGGATATGATATTCCCCAAATAGTGAATTTTGTTTTGATAAAATGATCACTTACTCAATTTGGAATACAAATAGTGCTCTCTTAGCACTACTAATACCATCCTCAAATGATGCTCATGATCTTATTTAGACTTGGAATATACAAGGATTTCATCTAAAAAGACAATGACAAACTTGTCTAAATATTCCCGAAAAACATCATTCATCAAACACATGAAAAAAGCCAATGCATTTGATAATCCAAATGGCACCACTGTGAATTCGTAATGACCATACCTTGTCCTAAAGGTGGTCTTGTTGATGTCTTAATCTCTAATCCTTACTTGATGATATCCTGAACTGAGATCAATCTTTAAGAATATCCTTGCATCCTTTAACTGATCAAAGAGATCATCGATCCTTGGCAAAGGATACTTGTTCTTTATAGTCACTTTGTTTAATTGTCTGAAATCGATGCACAATCTCAACGTCCCATATTTATTCTTTACAAACAATACCCCTTCTTCAAAATCTCTTCGAGCAACATTTGCAACTCCTTCAGCTTTGGTGTACTCATTACGTAGGGAGTATTTGATATTAGAGCTGCTCCAGTAGTCAAATTTATAGATAAATCAATATCTCTCTTTGGGGGTAGTCTTGGCATTTCCTTGAACACATCCTCAAAATATTTTAGGACTGAGTGATCCTCCATATTTGGCACCTTATCCTTAGGTTCTTCCTCCATATGATATGCAACTAATTGGCAGCCATTCCTGTAACACTTCTTCAATTACATTGGTGATATCTCTCGGAAAATAACCACCCTAGGAATTCCTTGCACTAGTATTGGGTTCCCTTCCTCATATAGGCAAGTAAATTCCTTGTTATGACAGTCTAAGATAGCATGGTGTTGGTCCAACCAATCCATAACAATTAGACAGTCATATGAACCCAATGGAAGGATGTTCAAATATTCCTTGGTACTTATCCCATTCATGTCCACTAGACATGATTTAACTAGCTCAACAATTCTTCTCTAGGCTCCCATAGCGAGTTGTACCAGCCAAGATTTCTCATGCTTGCTTCTTTGCAAAAGCAATATTTCCACTACCTTAGGGTCTATATAGCTATGAATAGCTCTTGAATCTATTAAAATATTAAAGGCATGATTATTGATCATACCTTCTACTTCAATCATGTGTGATTGAAACTTTGCTTGCTTGTTGTCTAGGGCTACATAGATCCTAGGTACACTTCTTAGGCTACATAGTAAAGTTTGAGAGGCATAGGCTATACAAAAAAGCATGAGGAAGGGCGTTACTCAACAAACGTTTCAAAATGTTACACAAAAAGCGCAAGCAAGGGCATTACTCAAAAAACATTTTAAAAAAATGTTATACAACAAATCTCTATACAGGAGCTCATTTAAGAGCAATAGTGTTTCGGCAATGCATTATTCAACAATCATTATACCGGATCTGTCATCAATGATGCATTTTTCTATACAAACCTCCACAAGAAACTTGAATAAACTCATTGAAGATCTTAAAATAACCACCATTTTACTGGATGGGTAATTATGTGCAATCATTTGCAGGAATATACATCAATTTGTGGAGAGCTTCCCAACATTGTTAAAAACAAAAAAATCCAAAATATTTACATCATTTCTCCATATGCCAATCATATAGAATGAGAAATTAAATGAACAGTAGAATCAATACTGGTACAATACATCTATTATTTTCTATCGCACCATATAAGTGATATTCAGAATTATCACTATCATATATATTTTAAATTTGTTTAAACAATTCAATTTATGTGTGCATGCATTTAACAAATATTTTTTTCAGAATAAGATTGAAACTAAAAATTTTGGCTCAAGATCAACTAAATTATTCGATCAACAATTTATAACATCGCATTTAATTAAACCAATAAGCCCTGTATCCAGAGGAGTGAAATATACAACAAATCATTTAAATAAAAATACAATATACAACAATCGTTTAAATAAAAATTAGAATACACAACAAATCATTTGAATAAGAAGAGAATACACAACAAATCATTTGAATAAGAAGAGAATACACAACAAATCATTTAATGGAAAACTCTTCAATAAATACTGAATCAATGGGTAAGAAGTAAGCAACTGCAAAGAAAAATCACAATAATCATAGATGCTAAGGAGGGAACAAATGCCCAGGACCAAACTCCCTACTGGCAGAGAAAAGATCCTACAGTTATCATCCATGTACAAGAAAGCAGGGAATTTGAATCTAAATATTTAACACCGGAGTGAAAGACTATCGATTCGTCTCTTGGCCGACTTCTCAGGCATAGACTAATAACTTAAAGGATAAAGGAATCAGAAGTTAAAAACACAATTTTTCTTCGTACTATATCAATAAAAATAAAATGCAGAGAAGTCATTGAATTCATAGTTTGGGTTCGCTATGGGAAATCAAAACAAAAATATAGTGAGCATAAGGCTGGGATGACATTGAATTCTCTAATCATAAAACGTTGGGCTCATCAAGAAAAATTCGCTGAAAGATAAAAATGAAATCTCTAGATAGTGTTATGTTGAATAAAACATAAACCTTAACACAGTGGAAGCACCTTAACTTAAGCCATAGGAACATCATTTAACTACCATTCAAAACAAATATACACATGTGTACCGTTACCAAATGTGAATCCTCCAAATCCATTGTCCTGTACGCACTCCGTCCATCTCTCGCTTTCCAATCGATGTGACCTCACCGGTACCTCCTAGCCAATGCTAGGGGTAGGTACTCTTCTTCCCCCTGAGACCTCCAATCTACAAAGGGGCCACACACACATATACCAAAGAATGCTAGAACCCAGCTCACCTCGCAAGGTCAAGCTACCACTCGTTACCCAAGCTGGGTATCCCAACTCCCACAAGAGAAAATTCAGTCAAGATGAAATTTCAGCAGCATAACGTTACGCAAGCCAGATCTCTCCCATAATCCTCCTCTGCCATCCCTTTTATAGAGTTTCTTAGTCATTAGTTTCCCAATCCCTCATTATATTCCCTTTTATTTATTTAATTAGGAAAAACCTCCCCCGTACACATGTCGCTCGATCCCCTAGTTGCACCAGAAAATCAATTTTATTAATTAATTAAATATTCCTATTTCCCTCACCCACCTAAAAGTGTTCCTAAAAATGCTCCTCGGTGTCCCAATATTCCCTTACAATTCTTAAATGGCTTACGCCTTACTTAATTCCTAGATGAGTTAATAAATAGAAAGTCCCACATGATAGATTCCTTACTAAGTTGGACATTCCCCTTTTTCATTAAGTTTCCCCTTTCCTTTAAGTTTCATTTTCTTTTAAGTTTCCACCTTTTTCCTTTTTAACTAAAAATCAATTTAGCATGTGTAGATAAAAACAACCATTTACCCTTTTTAATAAATTTAATACTCCATTAATATTTTTTTTACTTTAATAATTAAAGTTGAATTTCTTTACCCCCTTTTTGTTATATGTCTAATTATTTTTGTTAAGAGGTTCTGCTTAGACCTAGGTTTTAAATTCACTAGGATTGGCGTCATTTCTTAAGGGAAAATTAGTCATTAAACTTTACTTATCACATCATTCATTTTAAGGCCAACCAGGTCCTAAGGAAGCATAGTTTTCTAGGCACTAGGTTTACTAACTTACCAGTTAAAATCGCGGTGTTCCCTTCAGGATGCACTACGTGCTCCAAGGGTGCCACTCGCCTCCTTTTGTTTTCTTTGCGCAACGTTCCCTTTAAGACGCACTACGTGCTCCAAGGGTGTCACTCACCTCTTTTTGTTTTCTTTGCGCGACGTTCCCTTCAAGACGCACTACGTGATCCAAGGGTGCCACTCGCCTCTTGATTGAGTTTGGTAGACGTAAAACCCCTGGAGTCAATACTCCGTCAGGTGATCTTATGGGAGACTAAGGGCCTCTAAGGAGTAAGTCCCCTGCCTTATTGCGCTCCCCTTAGAATCATCATGAGTGACTATCACAGTCTTCCCTCACGACATTGTGGGTCTTATCGAACTAGGTAATCATTAAGCTACAATTCGAGCCAAGGCAAGAGTGCTAGTAGGCTGTGGCAAGGATACTGCCACACCTCTCCCTCAATGTCTCTGGTTGTTGTGTGTGACCCCTCTACTCCATATGTGAGTCTAGTCGGCATGCTATCGTCATCTTTCATCCATCAACAAATCATGTCAGTAATAATAATCAATCATCATAACATCTAATCATGTCTACATATGTCATATCAACCACATTCAAACCCTAACATTCCACTCCCTGACTCGATCTAAAGTCCAGGGGGTTTCATCGATGCCTCTGCATCCTCAATGTCCAGAGTCCTACACACTCAGGGGAACCTAGTCAATAGCACATGTCTATGTAAATACATTAAAATGACATATCATCAAATCCACAATATCGTATAATCATAATCAAAACAACCAATAGTATAATAACCTGGATCACTTGCACGTAAGTGTTCTGAAAGAATAAGTTTCCTCAGTGTACGCAAGAGCAGGATGTTACATACACACCCTCTTGTTTTAAAATTCATCCCGAAGTTTCACAGTATATAAGTGTCGAAATAAAGTGTATCACAGTACCATAAGTCTATCTATCAATCAAAAATGGAAACTGCTGACACATATCGTATGCGTCCTCCCAGGTCGCCGAGTGTGGACTATAGTTGTCCCATTGGACCTTGACCTGATATACTGTTCGATATCGTAGCTGTCGAATGAAATGGTCCAGGATGCGGATTGGCCCTGCCATGAGGGCATCCTCATATGATACCTGCAAGGTAATCATGTCAATAACATGTGTAGGATCACTTAACATAATGTCTCAAAATAGATATGTGAAAACATCGTGCATACGCCTCAAAGAATCAGGCGAGGCTAGTCGATAAGACATGGGCCCCTTCTTTTCCACAATCTCTAAAGGTCCCATGAACGTAGGAGATATTTTAGCACCCTCTCCAAACTTGATCAAAATCCTATGCGGTTTCACTTGCAAGAAGACTCGATCACCAACTTCATAACTCTGATCGACATGACGCACATAGACATAACTCTTTTGTTAATCCTACGCTTCCTTGATCCTTTGTCTTATTGTTTGAATTTGATCTTCCATTTCTTGGATCACTTCTGGTCCCACCAGGTCCCTATCCTCAAGATGATCCCATCTCAAAGGTGTCTGACATGGTCGCCTGTAAAGAAACTCGAAAGGCGCCATCTTAATGGTTCTTTGATAACTGTTGTTATATGAAAATTCTACCAGTGGAAATAATTCTTTCCAATGCTTATGTTGGTCCATAATGTACATACGCAACATTTCCTCAAATATTTGGTTTGTTATTTCGGTCTTCCCGTCTGTCTCCGGGTGATACGCGACACTAAAGTTAAGTTGGGTTCCCAAGGCTTCTTGGAAACTAGTCCAAAATCGTCATGTAAACATCGATCCTCCATCGGATATAATCCTCTTAGGCACACCATGCAGCCTCACAATCTCACTAAAGAAAACTCTAGCTATGTCAGGTTCCTGATACGTCATACACACATGATTAAAATGAGAACTCTTCATCAAAGTGTCGACTAACACAAAAATCAAGTCGTGTCTTCTTGCCATCAGTGGAAATCCAACAATGAAATCCATCAAAATGACCTTCCATTTTGATTATGGAATAGCGTGTGGTTGTATTAATCCTGTTAGATGTCTATGTTCAACCTTCACCTGCTGACATTCTAGACATATTTCCACGTAGTTGATTATGTCATCCTTCATTCCTTTCCACAAGAATAAGGGTTTAAGGTCTGCCCTCATGAGCCTTGTTTAGGATCAAACTTCTCAACTCGTCATTGGGTGGTATGTAAATTTGACCCTTAAATCTCAATAATTCATCATCGTCCAACGTAAATCCTTCAAATATTGGTACCATCATTGTGTTTTGTCTGAGAAAATCCTTGACCTCCTTGTACCAGTCAATGTCGTGTTGTAAGGTTAGAATCTTTTCATGTATATTCATCTGAAGATGCATCACAAAAAATATGTGTGGTCTGTGACTCAACGCATCAACCACTCTATTCATTGTTCCCTTTATGTAAGTAACCCCGAAATCGTACTCGCTAAGCATTTCCTACCAACGTTGTTGTCACACGTTTAAGTCTCTTTGCGTAAAGATGTGTTCTAGTTCACAGTGATATATTTTTAGTTCAAATTTTCTTCCAATAAGGTAGCGTCTCCAAACTCTCAAGGCATAAAAAATGGCTAACAAATCCAATCATGTGTCGCATGCCTTCTCAAATTCTCGAGATGTAAGTGATCACTCGACCATCTTGCATCAAGACTCCGCCTAAGCCTTCTTTGGATGAGTCAGTGCATACCAAGAAGTATGTGTCCATGTAAGGGACCTTTAGTACCGGTGTTGTTGTCAACATTTCATTGAGCCTCTTAAATGCTTCCGTGCATTTCTCGGTCCAAACAAAATTCTTGTTCTTCTTCTTTAATTCCGTGATCGGATTTGCTATCTTCAAAAAACCCTCGACGAACCATCAATAGTATCCCGCTAAACCCATGAATCTACACACTTCAGGGACATTCGTCAGTGTAGGACATTCCATAATAGCCTCGACCTTTGTTGGATCCACAACGATACCTTCGTCGAAGATGACTTGCCCTAAGTAGTGAATCTTCGATTGGTAAAACGATCATTTAGACATTTTCCTATACAATTTGTTCTCTCGTAGACACTGTAGTACAAAGCATAAGTTCTCATCATGCTTCTCCATCGTTCGAGAGTAAATCAAATATCGTCAATGAATACTTGGACGAACTTGTCCAAGTATTCATGAAACACCCCGTCCATCAAACTCATAAATACCACTGGGGCATTCGTCAGTCCAAACGATGAAACAATAAACTCATAATGTCCAAACCTCATCTTAAAGGTGGTATTAGGGATGTCATCCTCCTTGATCTATAAATGGTGATACCCTGATCTCAAGTCAATTTTTGAAAACATCGTTGAACCTTTCATCTGATCAAACAGATCATCAATCCTTGGCAACAGATATTGATTCTTGATCGTTGCCTTGTTCAATTGACGATATTCAATGCAAAGTCTCCACGACCCATCCTTCCTCCATATGAAAATAACAGGCATGCCCCACAGTAACATACTTGGATGTATGAGTCCTAGGTCCAACAACTCCTTCAGTTGCATTTTCAACTCCTGAAACTCCGAGGTTGACATTAGATAAGGCGTTCTTTCTATCGGTTCAGTCCCTGGTTTTAGGTCTATGGTAAATTCCAATTCCCTATTAGGCGGCATCCCAGGTAATTCCTCAGGGAAGACGTTCACAAACTCTCTCACCACAGGAAGGTGTTGTATACCTTCCGCTACTCCCTTCTTGTTTAATTCAAGGATCACATAGAGCTTACATCCATTGTGCATCCTCCTCCATAGCTGTAAGGAAGAGATGAACCTCAGGGAAACTTCATCATTACAACCTACAATCACATGTCTCTGTCCGTCATCATCGACCAAGCTCATCAGTTTCGTCTTACAGTCGAGTATTGCATCATGTGATTCCAAGAAGTCCTTACCGATCATGATGTCATAAGACCCTAAGGTTCTAATGTACAGTTTGGCTCTAGTGATGAAATCTCCCAGGTTAAGCCTGCAACCCGTAATCTTCCCACCAACCTTCTATTTGTCTTCCGAAGCCATCTCTACAAATATAAAGTTGTCATGTTCAACTATATTTACCTTAATTCTTTTTAGCACTACCCCAGAAATGAAACTATTTGTAGCACTTGGATCTATCAAATACTAAGGGTCTGGTCAGTGACGATACCTGATGTCTCGAGCACATTCGACTAGTGCTCTGCCTGGCGGTTATTCACCACTGTATGAATACGATGGGCCTTTCCCAAATATCCCACGGTAGTGGGTCCTACTGATCTAGATGCTCTTGTCCTCTCCACTGGGTAGTTGTGCTGGTAATGTGGCTCCCCACATGTCCAACACCCTTTCTTCGGTCCAATACTCCTAGTACCCAAAGTAGAAGTTGGAGGCCCACCAGCCTGGAACACTGATTTTTTCTGTTGAACGAGCCTAAACTATTGCTACTACAATCGACGCTGCTACTAGTGTTGTGGTCCTCGGTAAGGAGTCTGTTATTGAGGTGCAAGTCGTCGAGGTGTAGTGGAAGTGGATCCTCTCTGGAAGCCACGATATCCTAGTGAATTCCTAGCTGGTGTCTAATGTTGTTGTGCACTAGATGACACCTGCACTGCTGGTCTCGCTAGAGTCCTTCTCTGACCCTCGCTGATAAGATCTTCCTCTGCTATGAGGACCTTCCAGACAACATCATGCAAGGTTTGAGGCATCAGAATCCTAACTCTTGCACGATTGCTGACATTAAGGCCAAACACGAACCTGTTGACCTTAATTTTCTCAGTATTCAGGTGCGTAGCATACCAAAGCAGCTCCAAAAATGGGCCTCTTACTCGGGCACCATACGACCACCCTATCGCCATGCGTTGAACTTTTTGAGATGACGCTCAATGAATTCCTCAGAAATATACCTCTCCCGGAACCGTTCCTTGAACAATTCCCATGACACGTATTCGACTGCCATGTTCAAATGAAATAGGAGCATCTTCCATAATAGAAGAGTGATCCCCTACAGTTGAAATACCACCCTACAGACCTTCATGTTGGAGGTCATAATCGCAAAGTGTGAAGCACATCACCTTGTTCTCCAGCCATGCCTCGACAACTGAGCCGTCCACGACACTCGTGGACTTGAGAACTTATCCCTTTCAAGTTCTTGGTGAATGCTCACGGTACTGGTGGGGCACATTGTGGACCCTCAGGGGTTACATGCACCCTGGCCTCATCTCAGTACAGATGGTGAATCAAGGCCTCTAACATTCCTTGGAAGGACCTTGTCAGACCATCATCATCCCTCACAACAATCGAATCCATCCTAAGGACGTGTTCTTCCCCCTTGGGGATTAGACTCCGAGGGTGTAGGAACTTTTGGAGGCATTGCACCTCCTTCCACAACACCATGTTTCAAAACTCAGTGGTTTCCTCTAATTGAGATCACTGCATGGACACGTTAAAGTTTTAATTAGCGCTAGGTTAATACTCAAGGGTTTACTGCAGTGGAAAGCATGGTGATCCACAGTCGCAGGGTTGAACTTGCTCTGATACCATATGTAACATCTCGATTATACTTAAGAATACGTGAGCAATTAAAAGAAAAAAAAAAAAAAAAACATCAAGTTTTAAATTATGCTAATGACAGAGTATCATTCATTTTTTTGTTTTGTTTTGTTTTGTTTTCATGTTTCTTTTATTCACTAAAAATAAGTAAACATAAGAATTTAAATTATAACGCATAACCATATGCATATCATCATTCACGCCACTATATACATCAATAATTATGAAATACTAAAGAATACTATCATGAAGGCACTAATATAATTTGCATTAGTTTTAATCCAATGAAATGAATTCCTAAAAGGTCAACAGTGGCTGTAACGAATAAAATAATTTATTCTTATTATTATACATTGTCCTTACAACTCGTGCATTAAGTGTAAATAATCATCTCCCTAAGTTTAGGTATCTATTAAATTTTTGTTTAGGAATTTTGCGCAACTAAAGCACCTCTTAAATTATAATGAAGGTGTAGTTCGCATAAACCCGTCGAATGAGTAATGTAACTTCAATAACAAATGATAAATGATTGGCACAAACCTTCACAACCACAATCTCAATTGATTTTACTTGACGTAAAATGTATTTGTAACATCTCCCTATTATTCTCATTTTATGAAGATTGAGCGAATAATAACCATTATTGTTATAATATATATATATATATATATATATATATATATATATTCAACTTTTATTTCTCCTACAATCATACATATATATAATTTATTTAAACGAACAAAGATCTAGTAATTTCAATATTATATATATAAATAAAACTTATTATTTTTATACATTAGACTTCATAAAGTTTTATCACAACTTACATCTTAATAATAAACCAAGGAGAATTTAAAAGTGACTCACTATGTCTTTAAGGGATTTAACACAACTAGATATCCTATCATGCTATTGAAAATTGATAACACTAAAACTTTAATGATGAGAACTCCCATGAATTGTCAGTAAGGCAAGACATGTCTCCCTTCAACCCTTCTTACATCATTTATTCACGTCTCTGAAAACCATATCTATCCTCAATAAAGGTCGATAATGACAATAGTTTTTCTCAAGTTATTCATGTTTAAATGCAAAAAGAAAGTGATCAGAAATATTTAAACAATGTGATCCCTTCTCATCTCTAGAGGCAAGCGATCAATGTCAAATAAAATTATACCAACAATATAAAAAAAATCCAATAATCATAAGGCAGTAAAAACCGCCATTGTCCATTCCTTTTGTTTGTAATTCCATGCGCTATTCAAAACATTTAATCCACATTTATACAACAGTAAAAACCTGTGCAGTAATAATTGCAATTCAACAACAAAAAAATTCTCTGAGTAGCAATAAATGAAATTCAAGCTAACTGCTACCTAAGGGAAACTGGCACCTGGCAACCACTCAATTCGGGACAAATCACTATGATTCCACAAATGGTGGTTTAGGAGAAAACATTAGGTGGGAAAAGGTGTTAATTAGCAAGTCATTTTAAACACGTTACACAACAAGGATTGAGATCCATACGATATACAACAAAGTGTGAGGAAGGGCGTTACTCAACAAACATTTCAAAACGTTATACAACAAGCGTGAGGAAGGGCGTTACTAAGAAAATGTTTTAAAAGAATGTTATATAGAAAATCGCTATATAGGAGCTCGTTTAAGGAGTAATAGTGTTTCGAAAATGCATTATTCAACAATCATTATATCAGATCTGTCATCAATGATGCATTTTTTTGTACATACCTCCACAAGAAACTTGAATAAACTCACAGAAGATCTTAAAATAACCACCATTTTACTGGACGGGTAATTATGTGCATTCGTTTATATGAATATACGACAATTCGTGGAGAGCTTCCCAACATCATTAAAAACAGCAAAATCCAAAATATTTAAATCGTTTCTCCATATGCCAATCATATAGTATGATAAATTAAATGAATAGTAGAATCAATACTGGTACAATACATCTATTATTTTCTATCGCACCATATAAGTGATATTCAGAATTATCACTATCATATATATTTTAAATTTGTTTAAAGCATTCAATTTATGTGTGCGTGCATTTAACAAATAAATTTTTCAGAATAAGATTGAAACTAAACATTTTGGCTCAATATCAACTAAATTATTCGATCAACAATTTGTAACATCGCATTTAACTCAACCAGTAAGCACTGTATCTAGAGGAGTGAAATATACAAAAACGGTTTAAATAAAAATAGAATATACATCAATAGTTTAAATAAAAATTAGAATACACAACAAATCGTTTGAATAAGAAGAGAACACACAACAAATCATTTAATGGACAACTCTTCAATAAATATTGAATCATTGGGTAAGAAGTAAGCAACTGTAGAGAAAAATCACAATAATCGCAGATGCTAACGAGGGAACAAATGCCCAGGAGAGAACTCTGTGCTGGTAGAGAAAATATCCTACAGTTATCATCCATGCACAAGAAATCATGACATGTGAATATAAACCTTTAACACTGGAGTGAAAGATTGTCGATTCGGATCCAGTCTGAATGCTCAAGCACGGACTAATAACTTAAAGGATAAAGGAATCAGAAGATAAAAACACAATTTTTCTTCATATTAAATCAATAAAAAAAAAAATGCAGAGAATTCATTGCATTCAGAGTTTGGGTTCTCCATGGGAAATCAAAACAAAAATACAGTGAGCATAAGGCTGGGATGACTTTGAATTCTATGATCATAAAACGTTGGGTTCATCAAGACAAATTCGCTGAAAGATAAAAATGAAATCTATGGATAGTGTTATGTTGAATAAAACATAAACCTTAACACAGTAGAAGCACCTTAATTGAAGGCCCATGAACATCATTTAACTACCATTCAATACAAATATACACATGTGTATCGTAGCCAAATGTGAAATCTCTGAATCTGTTGTCCCGCGCGCGCTCTGTCCATCTCCCACTTGCCAACTGATGTGACCTCATCGGTACCTCCCATCCAACGCTAGGGGTACTCTTCTTCCCCCTAAGCCCCCGGAGCTGCAAAGGGGCCACGCACACATATACCATAGAATGATATCACCTAGCTCACCTCACAAGGTCGAGCTACCACTCGTTACCCATGCTGGGTATCCCAACTCCCACAAGAGAAAATTCAGTCAAGATGAAATTTCAGTACCGTAACATTACGCAAGCCAAATCTCTCCCATACTCCTCTGCCATCCCTTTTATAGAGTTTCTTAGTCATTAGTTTCCCAAACCCTCATTAGATTCCCTTTTATTTATTTAATTAGGAAAAACCTCCCCCTTACACATGTCATCTAATCCTCTAGTTGCACCAAAAAATCAATTTTATTAATTAATTAAATATTCCTATTTCCCTCACCCACCTAAAAGAGTTCCTAAAAACACTCTTTGGTGTCCTAATATTCCCTTACAATTCTTAAATGACTTACACCTTACTTAATTCCTAATTGATTTCATAAATAGAAAGTCCCAGAAGATAGATTCCTTACTAAGTTGGACATTCCCTTTTTTCATTAAGTTCCCCATTTTCTTTAAGTTTCCTTTTCTATTAAGTTTCCCCCTTTTTCCTTTTTAACTAAAAATCAATTTAGCAAGTGTAGATAAAAACAACCGTTTACCCTTTTTCCTTTTTAACTAAAAATCAATTTAGCATGTGTAGATAAAAACAACCATTTACCCTTTTTAATAAATTTAATCCTCCATTAATATTTTTTTGACTTTAATAATTAAAGTTGAATTTCTTTACCCCCTTTTTGTTATATTTCTAATTATTTTTGTTCAAAGGTTCTGCTTAGACCTAGGTTTTAAATTCACTAGGCTTGGTGATAGTTCTTAAGGGAAAATTAGTCATTAAACTTTACTTATCACATCATTCATTTTAAGGCCGACCAGGTCCTAAGGAGGCATGGTTTTCTAGGCACTAGGTTTATTAACTTACCACTTAAAATCACGAAGTTCCCTTCAGGATGCACTACGTGCTCCAAGGGTGCCACTCGCCTCCTTTTGTTTTCTTTGCATGACGTTCCCTTCAAGAAGCACTACATGATCCAAGGGTGCCACTCACCTCTTTTCGTTTTCTTTGTGCGACGTGCCCTTCAATATGCACTACGTGCTCCAAGGGTGCCACTCACTTCTTGAATGAATTTGGTAGACTTCAAACCCCTAGAGTCAATACTCCGTTAAGTGATCTTTTGGGAGACTAAGGGCCTCTAAGGAATAAGGCCCCTTCCTTATTGTGCACCCCTTAGAATCATCGTGAGAGACTGCCACAGTCTTCCCTTATGGCATTGTGGGTCTTCTCGAACTAGGTAATAGTTAACCTATAGTTCTATCCATGGTGAGAGTGCTAGTAGGTTGTGGTAGGGCTGCCACCACACCTCTCCCTCAATGTCTCTGGTTGTCGTGCATGACCCCTCTACTCCATATGGGAGTCTGGTCGGCAAGCTATCATCAGCCTACATCCATCAACGAATCATGTCAGCAATACTGATCAATCAGCATAACATTTAATCATTTGTACATATGTCATATCAACCACATTCAAACCCTAACAGTCCACTCCCTAACTTGATCTGGAGTCGAAGAGGTTTCATCGATGCCTCTGCATCCTCAATGTCTAGAGTCCTGCACACTCAGGAGAACCCAGTCAATGTCACTTGTCTATGTAAATACAACAAAATGACATATCATCAAATCCACAATATATCATAATCATAATCAAAACAACCAATAGTATAATAATCTGGATCACTTGCACGCAAGTTTCCTCAAAGAATAAGTTTGCTCAGTGTGTGCAAGAGAGGGATTTTACACCCAACATTGAATGGGTATCTGCCTTTGCCTTTTCCCACCTACCTTGGCCATTATGTTCTCTCTAAAATATGGTTGTCCTTGAGGACTATTTTTGAAAAAGGGTGCCTTGTTCCCCTTCTACCTCAATTCCCTCTTAAACTTTTTCTTGTCCTCCCAAGCCTTCTGGAAAGTAGGATTTCATTTTTGTTGATCATATAAGAACTTTTCTCTCCTTAAGGTTTCCTCCAAATTCTTGGGATCATCATATTGGATCTTGTCATTGATGAAAGTTGGCAGCCCACTCAGGTACCTCTGAATCTTAACTGTCTCATCCTTGATGAAAGAGACATACTTCAACAATTCTAAAAATATCCTTTCATATTCATCAATAGTCATGCCACCCAATTTGAGTTCAAAGAACTCTTTCATCTTTTTATCATAATACCTTTTAGTCGGGTATTTCATTTCAAAATGCCTCTTGAATTCCTTCCTAGTCACATTTTTCTCTCTGAGGTGATGCACTTGCACAAGATGATCCCACCACATGGATGCTTTTCCTTCTAGTTGATGGATAGAAATTCTTCCCTCTACATGAGAAGAGTAGTTATGCAATTGGAAGTACTTCCTCATGCCTAGAAGCCATGTCTCGTCATCTTCATCCTTCTTGTGCTCACCATCAAAAGTAGGAGGTTTGATCTTATTCATTTCTCCTTTCAAATCATCCACCCCCGATCTCCTATGCTTCCCGACAGGGGATGGACTTGAGCTACTATGTGATCTCCTATGGGAATTCTTTTGAGAGTGATGGTGATGTCTGCTACCACTCTTTGATCTTCCTTTCTTCTTAGGGGTCCTGTGGCTTCTTGATTTGTTGGATCCACTCTCCTTATCCAAATTATTTTCAATTTTGTCCAGGCTTTTCATTAAATTCATGTTGAATTCGTCATATTGTTCCTTGGCCTTCATAATCCTCTCATTATCATCCTTTTGGCTCTGGACATCTGTCTTCAATTTTTTGATGGTCTCATATAGATTTTTGTCTTCCTCCTTTTCTCCTCCATGTCCATTGGAGTTGGTTCCTTCCATACCCAACTGGACATTAAACCCTCTGATTTCATCTTCTTGATTGTATACTATATGTGTATCCTCCATCACTCTGCACTCTATGATGACTCTAATTTGACAACTGTTAATTATGCAAAAATGTGCAGCCAACATAACTTTGTCCGGCTAACTGTTCTTAATAGTTTCATGAAAAAATGAACCATTCTGATTCATTAATATATCAGACTTCTTTTCTACTGATTTCATGAGAAATTGACTATTCAGATCAATTTTCTGGGTGAACATGTATCTTCTATTGTTCAATACATTTCCAATGCCTACTTCCATGCTCAATTATGGTTTTTGAGCACGAAGTTATTAATACTTGAACATTGTTTCCTTTCAGTGATATAATCCTATACATGGACTCTTCCAACTCAGAGTCAAATTGGTTCTCGGATCCATGTTGGATCCCTCCTTCAGTTTTACAGGCCTTCCTTATTTCTTTAGGTGTAGGTATATACAATTAAAAATCCCATGGGCTCCTTCTCTAAGCCTCTTTTCTGTTCTTAGAACAAAACTTCTAGTCCTATCCCCTTTTCTTCGACCCCCAAATTCATGTGACCAAGGGTTGTGACCCAGCTCTAACAATTAGGCACTTATCCAGACCCTTTTAAATTCGATGCTTCGGATCTTTGGATGTTTCCCTTATGCACATCACAAACAACCCTGGCCGCTAAACTGGCAAACTCGCGAAGGATGGTGGATCTACAGTCCTCATTCTCTATTCATATCTATGGTGGATAGGAGCTTCGGGACTCCAGGCTTCGACGACTTCCAAAGAAATTCACTACCAATATCTCGAAGTGTCGACCCACTGGAGATCCCCTCTCTTGCCTCCACATGTCATATCCCTATCAATAATCGAGATTAACTCCGACCCTCTAGGAGTTCTCGACTCACAACAATCTACAACTCAATTCATCTAGAGTATTTCTTCTCTGAACCTTGGGATTTGGCACCACATGTCCTTTGTGATCAATGGTCACGATGGAATCTATCCTTCAGGCCTTTGGAAGTCCTCAACCTCAACTACTTATGCCTTGAATCCTCCGGACCACATGATATACTCCCGCATGTCCCCTCTCAATGGACGGTGAGGATTTACTCTGCTCTTCGGAGCTTTGGGGTTTTCGCCTTCCTCTCACTTCATTCCTTCTGAACGTCAAAGTGGTGAACCCTTGGGTTCCACTTAGTACTGCACACCTGGGTGCTACATGGAAGATTCTGAGAAGCAGACACAAGGCCCAATCTGAGGGGTGACACATGTCAAGTTATAACTGCAAAATCATCATTTCAAAAGCACATAACACACTGACACATGGCACGCATCCTATGTACCTACATCACCCCAAGTGAAATCATCAATCCATGTCACTACAGAACTTCGGGACTTCGTCATTTGGGACTCCCGAGGTCTGAAAGTTCTTCCAATAGTTTTCTCTTGAACGTCGAACTCCGAACAACTAGGGCCCACATAGTACATCTTGTTGGAGATATGGCTATAACAGAAGACTGACGCAGATGGTTAAGGTTTTCATTGATGGCAATCGGTTATGGAGCAGTCAAGGATGTCAACACGCACAAAGAATGCTGGAACACGAATGCTGGAACACAGGTGCTGGAACACGAATGCTGGAACACAGGTGCTAGAACATGACTGCTGGAACACGAATGCTAGAACACGAATGCTGGAACACGAATGCAGGAACACAGGTGCTGGAACACAG
>ML788244.1:25438-46133 GCA_009831015.1 Picea engelmannii
TTTATGTTTATAACTCTGGATTTCACAGTAAAGACTCACTGCCACTAAGATTAATGATTCAAAGTTAAAAATGAGAGTAAATGGTTAATAATCTACACTAACTGATTCACCCCCCCCTCTCAGTTAGTTCATACCTGTAACACATCTGTCACCAATCAAAGTGGTGACACGTGGCCCCCACCACCGAGTGACACATGGAAGACTTAGGGTAGGTCCACGTCACCCTAGGTAATTTCATCATGCCACATCATGTCTAGTTCTTTGAGACTTCAACGATTTCTTATCATCGACACTTTCACAAAATTGTCAAACTACCGAACTGTCGAACTGCCAAACACTTCCACGTCACCCCTGGTGACCTCATCATGTCACGTAACTTCGACGAATAGGGACTTCAATGATTTCTTCTCATGGAGAAATTTTAAAAACTATCAAACTATCGATTGTCGAACATGTCCACATCATCTCTAACACTTCAGGACTTCGGTGATTTCTTCTCATGGACACTTTTGTAAAAATGTCAAACTGTCAAATGTTAACAACTGCTTTCCGTAATTTTGGGACTTTGACTATTCTTCACATCTAAACATTTTCAAAACTCCAATGGATTTCCCCAAACGTCGAATTGTCGAAATACTTAGGAAAATCCAACACCTCTCCTCCTCCTAAAATATCTACGGTTGAGAATCACTACAGGACTTCGGAGGATTTTACCACTGAAACAACGCACAACCCCTGGACTCCAAAAACTCTAGATCTGATGGTTGTGAGGGATCTGTATTCTTCCAAGAAGATCCAATGGCCCAAATTTACACTTTGTGTCCCAATACCAAATTTGTTGTGGTTTATAAAACTATTATACCTCTTGATCTTTCCAATACCACCTAGGATCTCTCTCAGCATCGCTCTAGCACTCTGTACATCAAATCCGTGTGGAATGTTTACCTCAAATTCCACATTTGTGGCCCATCCAGGTTTAATTTTTAAACCATCAGTTCTAATACCAATTTGCATTTCCCCCATCCACCCAGGCCGGGGAAGCGCCACCACTTCAAAACAAAACTATTCTGAAAACTAGATTGTAACATACCCAGCCACTCAGGCTAAGAAAATTTTGCAAAACTGTCGAACTGTCGATTGGAGAATAGGTCCACGCCATCTCCAACGCTTCAGGACTTCAACGATTTCTTCTTATGGACACTTTTGTAAAAATTTTGAACTTTCGATTGCTGACAACTACTTTCCATAATTTTGAGACTTCGACGATTCTTCACATCTACACATTTTCAAAACTACAATGGATTTTCCCAAACACTGAACTTTCGAAACACTTGGGAAAATCCAATGGCTCTCCTCCTCCCGAAAGATCTATGGCTAAGAATCACTCTGGGACATCGTAGGATTTTACTATTGAAACACCACACAACCCCTAGACTCCAGAAACTCTGGATTCGATGGTTTTGAGGGATCTGTCTTCTTCCAGACAGATCCAATGGCCCAAATTTACACTTTGTGTCGCAATAACAAAAGTTTTGTGGTTCATAAAACTGTTATACCTCTTGAGATTTCCAATACCACCCATGAGCTCTCTCATCATCGCTCTGGCACTCTGTACATCAAATCCCTCTGGAATGTTTACTTAAAATTCCACATTTGTGGCCCATCTAGGTTCAATTTTTAAACCATCGGCTCTGATACCAATTTGCAGTTCCCCCCAGCCACCCAGGACGGGTAAGTGCTACCACTTCAAAACCAAATTGTTCTGAAAACCAGATTGTAACATACCCAGCCACCCAGGCTAGGTCATGCCACTTGAAACTATCATGCTCTGATATACATATATGTCTAATGCAAATTTAAAGACACATAAACATTATGCTACAATATAGATTAATGTGGAAATAACAGTAAGCCTACACATGCAACATATATAGGAAATACTTATAACATTATAACACATGTGCAAGATACAAAATATACAATTAACATAGAATTGGTACTTATATTTTTATGAGAAGATCATCGACTGCGTGTAGACCTTCAATGAACCTCCTAGCCTTAGACAACGTTGTTGCAAGCTATCAACAGTGGGTCACCCCTGAGCTGGGACTAAACTCCACCACGGTACAGGAAATCCTAGGCTATCCTAAGACTACAAAAAGATGCACAATGCAATAGGAAGGATTCCCTCCAAGGAGCCCACTTACGCCCAATTCTCACAAATTCTCATTCCCCACATGCCTATCCCACAATGGGAATATACAGCTTCACTATTCCACAGTCCAAAGACTGCTCCACTTCCCTTCCAGGGCTTCAACAATAGGCCATATCATGAATTCTCATAGCTCTAAAGCTTCTATTGGACTCCCTCTAGGAGAAATCACTTCCCCAACAAATTCTCTCACCTGGAGAGAGTTTCTCATAGACCTGAGAACTTTCTTCTTCAACCCATGGGCTTGACAACCTACCTCTTAAAACCACAGGCCTGACAACCCTTCTTTTGTCCATCTCTTAAATCAACCAGGTAACCACAGTAGCAAAAATGGGTAAGGAAAGGGAAGGCTTGAAATATTATAGAGGTTCACAATGGTAGAGGGTTCAACAATGGTGGGAACAAATGACTGCCTGCCTACTAAGTGCGTGAGTGAATGGGGCAAAGGATGGCCAAAATGGTCAGAATGGTGAGAGAAAAAACACGAGTAAAGATGGTAAGAATGCATGGTGAACCCCCACAACGATGGAATTTCCCATATAAATATGCATGTGTCCTAGATGACACATGGATCTCCAGGAGATCATTCCTCTCCACTTGGAATTTTTCCCTCTCCCCAAAGGAATTTAGGATAACAAGGTTCATTTCCCAAACCTTAGTAATTTAGCAAACACATTATAATATTCCCTTGGGTTAACCCCTCAAGCTTAGCCCCTTTTTCCTAGCCTCTCATCCCCCTTCCCATTCCCTTCGTAGTGGAGCTTAGTCCCCCATAACTATGTATTCATGGTCAGTCTACATGCAACAATGTATTTTTATTAATGTTTTTCATAATTACATATACAAAATTAGGCTCACTCGCCTTAGCATCTAGGCTCTCTGGCCTAATAAACACATAATCCTTCCAGCTTATAAACATGTGGCTCAAAAGCCTATAAACATAATTAAACATCATTACAATTTAGCAGGGTATTAGCCTTGGGGTATTATAGGTCTCCTTCAATGACATCGTCATTTATAGTTTCACTTGGGATGCCCATCTACCACATGTGGACAAAGTACTCCAATTGTTACAGGGAAATCAATTGTTTGTCAAAAAGTTCAAGTGTTCTATTGGGATGAGAGAGGTCGAATACTTGGGACACATTATGGGGCGTGAAAGGGTAAGAGTGGATCCCAAGAGGATTCAAGCTATGCAAGATTGACCGAGACCCATGACCTTGAAATTCTTTCAAGGTTTCCTGTGCCTCACATGATATTACAGGAAACTTGTCCACCACTATGGAAAAATTAACCAACCATTGATGAACCTTCTTAAGAATAATGCATTTCACTGGACATCAGCCGCAGAATAGGATTTAACATATTTAAAGCAGGCCATGTTCACTACCCCCATCTTAGCCTCCTCTGATTTCAACAAAAACAAATTTATGGAATCTGATGCTTCATGCACTAGTATTGGCGCAGTTCTAACACAATAAGGTAGGCCTCTTTATTTCACTAGCCAAGATTTGAGTGGTTAAAATTTGGGAAAATATACATATGAAAAGGAAATGATGGCCATTATCCATGTTGTGCACACTTGGTGACCATATCTATTGCGACGTCATTTCCATATCAAAACAGATCACCATAGTCTAAAGTATTTACTTGAACATAAGTTATCCTCCCCAGAACACAACAAGAGGCTGACCAAAATTTTGGGCTATGATTATGATATGATATATAAAAAGGAAAATACAATGTAGTGGCATATGCATTTTCCAAAAAATATGAGGATGAAGGATCCCTCTTTGCCTTATCATTACCAGTTCCTAATTGGATTGAGGAAGTTCAGAAAGAGTGGCTCACTCACCCAACTATATACCAACTAATTCAATTCCTTCAGGAGGACCCTAACCCACCTACAGGCTACACATGGAAAGAAAATATCCTCCAATATAAGGAACACTTGGTTATACTGTCGACTTCATCACTCAATCCCAATATCTTAAATGAGTTGCATCCATATGTCATTGTGGGTCATTTAGTATTCCAAAATACATATGCATGTGCTCTTCATTCTTTTTTCTGGGAAGGAATGAAGAAGGAAATACTTACCTTTCTCACGGAATGTGATATTTTCCAATGCCATAAAGGTGAAATTTTCAAGACCTGACCCCGGGAGATCTCCATTCAATACCCATTCCAGCTTCTATTTAGATTAACATCTCCCTGGACATTATCATGTGCCTTCCAAGAGAAAGAAACAAGTTAGTCATCATGGTCATGGTAGATCGCCTCTCAAACTATGCACATTTTTGTTCCTTACCACACCCTTTTACTCCCACTCTGGTAGCATAAGTTTTGATTGATCATATTTTCAAACTGCATGGCATGAAAACTTCCATTGTTTCTAATCATGACCTAAATTTCACTAGCACATTTTGGAAATAATTTTTTGAACTACAGGGCACACAATTGAACATGAGCATAGCCTACCACCCCCAGATGGATGGCCAAAAACAAGCTATCGATAAATGTTTATAAACCTACTTGTGTTATTTTGCATCATATAAGCAACATATATGGGTGAAATGGTTACTGTTACACATTATTTTTTTCACCCCTATGACCGTTAATGATGTAAACCTATTCTTTGTCTTTAGAAGGATTAATGGCCTGAATCCCTGAAGAAGAATGAAGATGATTTTTCCCAGAGAGATGAAATTATACTTTTCCTTTATCAGAAACCTTAGAAAAAGGGATTTTCACACCATGCTAAGTGTTAAGGGTGCGACGATCTAGTATCTTCGTAGGTTTCACCATTGTGGCCTGTGATGTCGTCGCAGTTTGCTCAGTGTTAAGGGTGTGACGATTTTCATACGGAGGAAAAAGAGCATCTTCTCGATTCTTCTATAAGAGAAGATTCAAGGGTGAGTTGGCCTCCAATCAGTTTGGATATGAGTCACATCCATGATCTCTTGGGATCATGATAACCTCCTCAACCTATCATTTTCATCTTATAAAAGGAGAAGATTTCTCATGGGAAGCGTTAGCTTGGGAAAATTAGCTTGGATTGAGTTGGCTAGATTTTGGTGTGAGCTTGAGTAATTTTTGTAGCTTTGGGTTTTTCGTTGTCAAGATAGATTGTTGATCTCAGAATCCATGGAGAAAAAGTGTGTGGGAATCAAGGAAATGTTGGAAGGGACCTTACAACATCAAGGCATTGTTTGTATTCTCCTTTTCATATCTTTAATACAATGATATATTTCTTTCCCATAAAATTGGTCTTATTTTATTGTATGACTCCTTGATCACATACATAGGTTTTGTTGAGTATACGTTGTTTCTTTCACTTCATTAGATTGTGTCTTTTTACAGGTTCAACATCCCATAAGCCTTGAAATGGAGCGAGGATGAAACTAGCGAGGACAAACGACATTTAAAATGTATGTCATTTATCTCTTGTTAGTTAGTATGATTGATAATTAAAACTTAGGGAAAGTTTTATATTCTGTCTTGTTTTGTTCTAGTTTCAGGGTGAAACTAGGGAGTTCAGTTTGTGTCTTCACTTACCGATTAGTCTGATAACAATTACCCATGGCAGAATGGTGGTACAACACTTCCTATCATACAAAAACCAAAATGAAACCATATGAAATGATGTATGGCCAACCACCACCTATAGTAACTTCATATCTTGTAGGAACCTCAAAGGTCCAGGACGTTCACAAGTTCCTGCAAGGTCAAGCAGCTACCCTCACGGATTTGAAGGATAACCTCCATGTGGACCAAAATCATATGAATTAACAGCCTGAACAACAACATTATGAACGAGTTTTCCAAGAAGGTGATCATGTGTTTCTCAAACTCCAACCTTACAAGAAAACATCCCTCAAATCCCATGGCCACCAAAAGTTTGCACCCAAATTATATGGCCCTTATCAGATCATCAAACATATTAGTCTAGTTGCCTACAAACTGGCACTCCCAGTTGCCTCAAGAATACATCTAGTGTTCCATGTTTCTTGTCTATAGAAAGTGGTGGGTCATAATTGTCGAGTTCAAACTATCCTTCCTGAATTAGATGAAGAAGGATCCATTTGGATGCAACCTGACTCCGTCCTCAATGTGTGAGAGCATCACTTTCATGGAAGAACAATCAAATAAGTATTGATCAAGTGGAAGGACACGTCTCTAGAGGATGCAACTTGGGAACCAGAGGCCATACTACAAGAGTTTCCACATCTTCATCTTTGAGGACAAGGTTGTTGTTGAATGGGGAGGGAATGTTAGGGCCCGACCCTAACCCCTCTTCATTATTTATTAGTTATAATCTAATAAAGGCTGACATTAGTTAATAAGGCCTATTGAATAAATGTGAACAAGTCAATGTAAGAAGACCTAATAGAAGCTTTAGCTTCTAGAAGGATGTTCCTCTAGAATGTTCCTTAGAATCTAGAATTAGTATAAATAAGAGTAGGAGGTATGAAAAATAGTCTGGAAAGTTATTGTAATAGAGTTCTTCTCTACAAGAAATATTTGCTCATATGGCTAGGTTTCACATGTCTACAAACACCTAACTCTGCAACCTCTATACGATCTCTTGTAAAGTTGGTGAAGACACCAGAAGGGATAGATAGACTGAACATGTTGAATGGATCCAGAGGGGGGGGTGAAAACCCCCTCTTACAGAATTTTTTCATCAAATGAAACCGTGGGATCCAAAACCAGGTGGTCACCATTTGAGCTACTACCTCATCTCTGTGATCAGATCCTGTAAGATGAGAAAATCTTTGGAAAGGAAATGGAGGTGGAGTCGTCCCATCCAAAGGAAACTTGAACTTGAAGTAGAGTCATCCCATCCAAAGGAAACTTGAACTTGGGAACCAGGGAAATGCATCCCTCGAGCAACTAAAGCTCCATGGTACGTGATCAATTCTGTTAGAGTTGGGGAGCACACTCAATTTATGAAATACCATGCCCTGATCGGTAAATTTTTAGGATTATGGCCCTCTGAAAGGGATCTCATGAGCTGGATCAAAATGTGGTGGAACCCAAAATGGGACTATGAACTTCATCTCAGCTCGAAAGGATTCTTCACGATCATCTTCTACAACCTTGAAGACAAGGACCGAGTCTTTGAAAATGGCCCATATTTCTTCAACTCAGCAGGGCTATATTTACGCTTCTGGACAGATCGCTTCTACCCATAAAAACAAGATTTTTCTTTCACACTAGTCTAAATCCACCTCTACTCTCTTCCCTAGGAGTTTTGGCTTGAAGAAATCCTAATGGGTATAGGAAATACCCTTGGAAGATATGTGAAATCCTCATAAGAAACAAAATAGAGGAGATACACCTCATATTCCCAAACCTGTGTGTATATTAACATCTCCAAAGTTCTGACAAGCTCTACTACCATAGAATATAAGGATGAGGATTGGATCCAAACCATTGATTATGAACACATACCCTTCCATTGCAGGAAATGTCATGAGCATGGACACTTATTTCAAGATTTCCCTCTCAATGCCCTTGCATGACTAATAGTGGAAGAAAAATTGAAATATGGATTCACATGGGTCACTAGTTGTAAGAAACAACCCAACCAAGGTGCAGGTAATACAAATCCCACAAGAAACTCATTTGATTCCTTAATCCATTTACCGAATGCAGAGGAAGTGGAAAACCCCCATCAACTAGGCAACCAACGCATTGATAAAGGAAAATCTAAACAATATATAGACCCAGTGTTATATAAAATAATAACCCCTAAATACCCCAATCAGATGGATTCAAAAAAAGGCCCAGAAGAGGGGGGGACAAAGTAATGAATATGGATGAAAGATACCTCACTGACATAGATCTAAAAAAACTGGAGGAAGCATTCAATAGGAAGGAATTCAATCTATACCAGTAGAGAAGATTTGAAATGCCCACAAATTTTTCATAGACTGATCCAGGAGGATCTCAGTGGCCACCCACCTTTTCTAACTGGCTCGAAACATTTTTTTGGAAACTTACTATTTTTAGCAATTTTTCAGTTCCTGAACTTCCAAGGTCAATTTGAGGGCCCAAACGAAGCTTTTTCACGATCTGGCACCTCAATTATAACCAAAGACTCTGATTGATCCCCCTAAATGAATATCCTCGTCAATAAATTCCCAATGAGCTATTGTGCACCTTAAACAAATATTGTATACAAAAGCTACAACCCCAAGAAGTTGATGTACTAACTTATCCCAACAGAGCCCACATGACTTTTGGCGCTTCATCTCCTAGGGTTAGGTTTTTTTATGTTTAGGGTTTTGGCATTCATGTTTATTGTAAAAAATCCTTCAAAGCCTCATTGTACTCATATTCTTGTGAATGAGCATATTTCTCACATCTCTTCTCAGAGATAAGTTGTCACCATTCTAGCAAGATTTTTTTCAGTCTGCATTTCACAGTTTTCAACATATTTCTTATTTAATAGAAGTCAAGTTTTACTGTATCCTTGTTATTCTTCACTATGTCCCTATGTTAATATTATAAATCTGTGGTTTCATTTCGTTCTTCTCATATATATAGATCATAGACTCCATAGTAGGTGCCACTTCAAGGTTGGGTATAATTTTAGACCCATGTCAATACCCCAGACGAATGCCTAAAGAGGGCAAGAAACGAGGGTGTAAATCAACAAAACACTTAATTATAGAGGTAGGTCACTTTATGATCAACTTAGGACAGATCCAGTGTCTAGGAGAGGGTTTCTTTTCTCCCCCCCTAACTCCTCATGACGAAGATCATTTCATGGAATGTAAGAGGTCTAAATGGAAGAACCAAACAAAGGATTATTTGTAATTGTATAATGGTAGAAGACCCAGATATTATTTTTCTACAGGAAACAAAATGTGCAGGTGACGTAGCAACAAAATTCATTAGAAGGTGTTGGAGACATTTTAATTTTATATACAATGACTATAATAGTCTAGAAGGAGGACTGGAAATCCTATAGAACCTTGTCACAGTCATTGTAGATCAACCATTCTCCACAGCTTTCAAAGTCTCAATGTACTATTGATCCATAGACTCCAAAAAAGAGGGTGTACTCACAAATGCTTATGTACCCCAAAACAATCAGGAAAAATATCACTTCCTAAACAACCTCTCCTACCTTGGTGGCCTGATAGGACAAAAGCGCTGCATTTTAGGGGGGGTATTTTAACATTATCCTCACACTTAAAGAAAAGAGAGGGGGTTCAAGGAATCTTGAACAAGATAGTGGTAAGTTATGGGATCTCCTTGACCATCTTCATTTAATTGATATAAAATCCAGAAATGGCACCTTCACTTGGTCTAACAAACAATTTGGATCCCAACTCACTTGCAAACTAGATCATTTTCTTATTTCAGAAACCTTGATTCTTGAGGGACCCTTAATTGAAGCAAGCATCCTCCAAAAATTAGGTTTTGATCATTGGTCGATGCAATTGTGGATTGACACAATAACCACGGTCAAATATAAGCCATTTCCATTTGAATTTTTTTTCTAAACCATCCAGACTTCCCATTTCTCTCTCAAACCTGGTGGGCGAATGCATAAATCTCACATGGATCACTAATGTACAGATTCAAACAAACACTGAAGAACTTCAAGAATAATCTTCGAGATTGGAACAAAAAAAAAATTGGGAATATATTTTAGGCACAAAGGACTTTGGAACAATGTCTGGAATAAATCCAACATGAATCCATTTTGCAGGGCCACTCGGATGCTTTACGTCAGGTAGAGAAAATGATTAGTCAACAATTAGAGGAAAGACACAAGCATAAGGAAATATTATGGAAACATAAATCCAAAGTGAAATGGCTTAAGTAAAGGGAAAATAATACCAAATTCTTCCACCGCTCCATGGTGCATAGACAATATATCAATCATATATCGAATCTAGAAGATGAATAGAGAAATCCAATTATATACTATGAGAGAATAGAATCTGAGTTGGTAAAATACTATAAGGAACTTCTTCCAGAGTCACCACTTGAATGCACTCTAGCCATTAACAGAGTAATCCAACACATATCGTCCCTCATCACGTCTGAACAAAATTAATCCCTCATGAGGCCAATTATGCTTGGAGAGGTAGATCAGGTCATCAAGGAAATGTCCCTAGAAAAAGCACGAAGGCCAGATGGCTTCAGAGTAGACTTCCTCCAATTTTTTTGGTCAATGATAAGGGAAGAGGTTTGGATACTTGTGGAGGAATCCAGGACTTCTGGGCAAGTTCTCTCAACCCTCAATGCTAGTTTTCTCACTCTAATTCCAAAAGAAGAGAGATTCACTCAACCGAAGCAATTCCAACCCATTACACTTTGTAATTTAATCTACAAGATCATTAACAAAGTCATTGTTCTCAGAATAAAACCCATACTCCCTTTCATTATCTCCAAGGAGAAGTTGGGTTATGTTGAGGGGTTCCAAATCATGGATAGCATAATTTTGGTCCATGAAGTGATCCACTCACTTAAATCCACCCATACCCAAGGTATGCTCATTAAGCTTGACCTCTCCAAGTCTTTTGATCACCTTAGTTGGCAGTACATGCATTCCCTTCTTTCAGCATTTGTTTTTAGTAGGGATCGGATCCAATGGATAATGAACCTCACTTGTTTTTCTTTCTTTTCCATCATATTCAATGGTGTACCCTCCCAACCTTTCTCTCCCTCCATAGGAATTCGTCAAGGGGATCCTCTCTCTCCTTTTCTCTTTGTCATTATGGTTAAAGGATTTGGACACTATATCACTGCTTGTATAGTGGATGGCTCTCTTCAAGGTATCCCTTTACATTATCTACAACCTATTGTTTCCCATAACCAATTTGTGGATGACACCATGCTGATGAACACTCCCGCCACATAGGAATCCATCAAACTTAATTCCATCCTATCATATTTTAGTGAAGCCTCTGGAACAACCTTTAACCTGGATAAATCCGATCTATTATTCTTCAACACTCCTCTGGCCATCCAACGACATCATTCATGACATCTGGGTATACCTAGGAGCTCCTTTTCATCCAACTATATTGGTATTCCCCTATCTGACTGAGCTCCATGAAATATATCTTGGGATTCCCTCCTACAATCCTCACCAATCGTCTACATTCCTGGACCTTCAGATCCCTAAATCTTATTGATCAATTGGTTCTCATCAAATTAGTCCTCTAGGCCATCCCTGCCTATATTTTTTTAGCCTTGGTTTCCACACAATTAGTTATTAAATCCATGCAGAATCTTCAACACAACTTCCTTTGGCAAGGTCATGATCCTAGGAAAAATGGGCTCTTGTTATCTGGGAGAAAGTTTGCAATCTGAATTCTATCTGGGTCTTGGACTCAGGGACCCAGGTAGGTGAACAACATTATGCGAGCCAAAATATGGTGGTGTTGGCTCAAGTATCCGACTAAATTGTGGGCCAAGCTATGGAAGAAAAAAAATTCCTTAAGATTAACAAGGCACAACTCATTATATTCAATGATCATATCCAAGGCTCAAAGGTCTAGAATGTAGCATGGAGCAATCTCCTTCTCATTCATGAACATGCATTTTGGAAAATCTGGAATAGACAAGACACTCTATTCTAGATGGACTAGTGGTAGTAGTTACCTCCTTTGCAATATTTGGACAGCATGTGCCCCATCTAGAACCACATGCAAAAATTGGAGCCTCTCAAGGTAGCAGACCATTGGTTGAATGCTTCACCTCATCCCCTTTGGAGGACTTGGAAATATCTTCCCACTAACCTCAATATCCATGTTGGTTGCAACTTACAACCTTGGCACGATGTCATATCCCAGAGAAACATTTGCATCAGGGAAGGACTAGATATTCTTCATTGGGGCCACTCCCCCTTGGGGACTTTCACGGTTAAGGAACCCCTTCCAAGACAATTTTCATGTCCAACCAAAATAGACCATCTGGAAAATCATTTGGGGAACACGATTGTGGCCGAAAGTCTACACTTTCTTCTGGCTTGTGGTACATAATATCATTCTCACCTAGGACAACCTCTAGAAGAAAGGGTTCATTGGACCCTCGATATGTCATCTTTGTCAGCAACATGAAGATTCAATGGAGTGCATACTCAATAAATGCTCTATATGTGCGGAGATCTAGGATTAGGATTCTAAAATAATGAGGAAGAATAACAGAGAAAGAGACAGTATCATAAGCACCATAGATAATTGGGGAACTGCAGCCTTCAAAAATACCATTTTAAATAGGATATGGAAGATTTTACCAGTCTTTGTAGTATGGCATATCTAGAAAGAAAGAAACATGCGCATATTTCACTCCCAGACCTCTCCCCCTTCCCATGTCTAGTCAAGGATTTATGGGAATATTCAAGAAACTATATGTTCCCAACACTAGACCCAGGAATACCTCTCATGTGACCCCAAGGAAAGCCTCATCCTTTCAAACTGGAAGTTGAATATATAGCACATTCCCCCCATTACCACCTTGCATCCCAGCTCCTCTCCCCTAGCTCCACCTCATGGCATTTCCACCCTCCAGGATTTTTCAAGATGAACTTTTATGGTGCTTCGAAGGATAATCCTGGAACTGCGAGGTTCGGGGTGGTCCTTCGAGATTTCACTGGCCAAATTAAATACATCATGCCTGGAAACCTGGGGTATGATTCCAATAATTTCACAAATCTCTGGGGCCTCATAAGAGGAATCCAATTATCTTCCATCCTAAATTTGACTCATCTAATTATTGAAAGGGATTCTCGAGTTATTCTCTCGCTAGACAGAGAATTATAAACGGTTATGATCCTACAAAAGTTTCCCCAAGTTGGCATATTTGTATCCCTCTTGACACATTTCATTCTCTTCTTCGCCCCTCTCTCACCCTTATCCCCTCTCATGTGAGACTAGAAATGAATAAGTTTGTTGATAAGCTGGCAAATGAGGAAGTCTCTTCACGGGAAGATGATATCAAGATCGATGCCAATCACCTCCCTGCACCTCCATTGTTGCTTCAATGTATTGAGTTAGCGCTCAGAGATTTTTCTCCCTGGGATGGGGTGACAGTTGGTATCCATGTTCCCATGGAAGTAAATTCCCCATGCCTCCACCCCTCTACCTCTTTGGGATGCTTAAAATTTATTTTATGTGGATGGTAGTGCACCTATGTAGTGTGGGAGCCTTAATGAACTACTCAAAGTGAGATTCAAAGTATCAAAGGACTGGTACAAGGTGGATTTGGGTTGTCAACTTAGTCTTAATGAGGTTTTTCATCACCAATTTGGGATTTATTTCAGAGGTAAGGCATGGCTCCATTCATTCTTCTCATGTGTTGTCATTAGATTTTTCCTCCCCCTCTGGTGTCTTTCTGGATTACAATTATCTGGTTTTCTCACCCTCTCCTACAAATGCAATGTCGTGCAAGAGGGGAAATCCAAAAGGTGACTCGACTTATTATATATTGAAGGATATATGGCTCCATTTGGGTCCTTCCTCGAATCCAATTATTCCACCCTTCACTGACCCAACCCTTGCTAATTTTCCTTTGGAGAATTTACCATTCACTGATGAAAATTAGGTGGGGGATGAAAGCACCTATGTCTTCATTGAGGAAGAGATCCCTTTGGTACCTCCCTAGGAACCTCTAGATTCTCTTTTTTTGGGGCTCAAACTTACAATATTCTCTCCTTCATTCATCCCAACAGATTGATGTTGACCCCACTTAGGCTATGGAGAATCACCCAGTCGAGGAAGATATTCCTCCTAGTTTTCACGATGACAGAACTCATGCAAAATCTCAACCATGAATTGAGCCTCAACCCATTGCAGATTTAGTACCATAGGTTCCCAGATCATGTAGCTTCTCAAAAGAGCACCTACAACTCATCTTCTACCTGAGAAGAGATGTCATCGACCAGCTTCACCATCAGACTATCATATGTCGTCACCTAGATTCCTTCTTCGATTCTCTTTCAAAGGAGCCTATCAAGAGAAGACGCCCGACCTGCAACCAACCTTATGCATTTTCTCCTGCTTGGCCACAACCTCCCAGTGGCGATGGAAATCTGGGTTCACCTAGTGTTTAATTTCCATTTTCACATGTCATATATCTATGTCAGAAATAGCTATAGTCACATTTTTGCATATGCTTTGTTTTGTTTTTCAGTTACTCTTGTACTACAATACAAACATGAATTCTTTCTTTAGACTGCAACCTATTATGGTTTCCATATGTATGGTAGAATAGGTTGATATCCTTGACATGTGTACATGTTCGTTGATTTTATAAGGTAATACAACTCTTACTTACAAAAAAAATAGAGCTCTTTTCTACTCGAGGTTTCCTCCTCGAAGAGGCAAGTGAACATTGCTTGTTTTGAATAAAGGTATCATTTTGGGTGTTTCTCTACTCCATGTTTCATTGTTTTGTTGATATCTGTTGAATATTCATGTTTTTCATATTATATTACAAATGGTATATCACATACACATGTTTTCTCCAAAATATTCATGCACTAGTTGCTACTACTACATAACTACCATGTGCTTCATATTGCTACTACGAAATTACATCTGTCATTTCCACTACCTTCGGTAGTTATAGGTAACTGAGGTACAATTTTCTACATCTTCTAAAAAATGTTGTTAAATCATATTCTATTGTTTAAGAATTTGATATTTTGTAATGGCTACATTTATCCACTCTTTCCTTAGCCTACATCAATTTCCCACACTCCCACCATTTCTTTAGCCATTCTTTGCTACTATGTTTTTTCTGAGGATGGTCAAATATTTAGTTGGGGGGAGGTTCATCAACCCCTATTGAATTGAGCTAACAAATTTATTCATTTTCGCTAATCTCATCTCAACTATGATCATAAGTGGTTGTATCCATTAGCCACTAAATCTATTTATGAATGAACACTAAAGAAGCTAATGTGATGATTGTTGACTAACTAAGATATAATGGTTGATGGGTTGATAATGATTTTAATGTTGCATAGTTGTAAATAATGTAGGAATTAATACAAAACTCATGAGTAGTTATGAAAAATAAATTAAAAAACCATAGTCAACTTCTACAATAGATAATGAAGGAAAAATTCCACGATAGGGAGATAGCTAGAAAAATACAACTAGTAATGCTACCCTTTCCCTTCTTCCTTTATATCACTTAGGGGGTATACAACCCTTGATTTGGATTGTATAGGGACTAAAAGTAAATGCAGGAAAATAAATGGAACACACACACATGGAACTAAACACAGTAATAAACTAAAAACCAAACTTCTATAATGAATAAAATAGCATAAATATGTACAAAACGAACTGACTAGAATGGTGGTAAATCATCTCATGAGAGAGAGAGAGAGAGAGAGAGATGTTAGCTACAATAATTCAAAAAAATATATTACAATAGGTCAAAAGAATGACCTTTTAACATAAATCAAGAACCCTAAAGGTCGAAAACCCTAACCCTAAGAGGTGAACCACCAAAAGAAACACAATTTGTGACATGGCCTAGGTGTGCTAAACACAAACCGATGCCCCTAAATTTCCCAAAAAACATCATTTAGGCACTCAAAATGGCCCCGAAATTTTAGGACCCAAAATATCATAACAAAAATCCCAAGATGTAGAACTTTGTTGAATCAATGGAAGACATGGGTGGCCACTAATATCCACATGGATAAACCCTTTAGTTGAGGGGTATGATGAGCCCCACTATTGGTTTATTTTTCTCATGTTTTATGGCCATTCACCCCACTAAAAATGATTGAACATTGCCACCATTAAGATTAATATCTATTGAGCTAGCCAATTTTGTAGCCATTAAAAAATTATTTATTAATCAATTACAAATGACTATTTTTGGAAATACTTTATGGGTTTTCATGTGGATATGTCTAATTTTTCATGTACATTGATAAATGTGTGTTTGTAATAGGCTTCTAAATAAATTAAGAATGATATTACTTGCTATGGAATGTATGTTTGTTGCTAAATAATTATGTACGCATTTCATCAACACATATGTCTTTCACATACACTTATGCACATTTTTCCAAGCTACAAACCAAAGGGTTGAATAGGTTTCAAAGTCCTTTCAAATTTGTAGCATGTTATGCACTCATAAAATAATTTAAAAGATTATATGATATATCAAAACCATTAAAAAGGGGTTAGGGTGAATATATTTTCCCATTACCGTAGCCCCACCAAGAAGGACAACAACCTTGTGAGTATGCTCTTTTAGTGGTTCTTCAGCCCAATCAAGGAATAAGATGGACCTATGATCTATAGTATACCATTCTTGTAGTAAATCAAGGAGGAATATGGACTTGTAAATGCTTTACATAATCCCATCGATTTAACCAATCAAAAGGATAATATGCCTAAACATTTGTTTAATAAACAACTTACCAAAATCATAGATGACTTGTGCAAGGAAGCTAATAATTCTTTAGGTAAGATTAGTTGGGAAAATTATTATAACTCTCTAGAATCCTTGAGGCATCCAGGAAATCCACATTATAAATACACTCATCTATAGCTTGATTTATGGTATATTTTGAACCTTTCACAACTAGGGTTAGAAGTATAAGCTACAAATCATAAAATGTAGTCTAACTACATTTTCATTGATGAAACAAAACTTTTTATTTTTTAATTAAGTTAAAAGCTGCCATAAGGGTTCATCAATCCTCTTCGAATGAGGGCCCCCTTTAAGAGGGTTTATCAATGAATGCACCTCAGAAGTATAAGCTACAAATCATAAGTTATACTCTAACTACATTTTCATTGATGAAACAAAACTTTTGTTTTTTTAATTAAGTTAAAAGCTGCCAGAAGGGTTCATCAATCCTCTTCGAATGAGGGCCCCCTTTAAGAGGGTTTATCAGTGAATGCACCTCTTTTGTAGAATTTTTATTTGCATCTTTATTATGTAGTAGTGTGTTTTATTATTCCTATTCTTATGTTGGATCAATATTTTATGTTCCATGGATAATTGAGGAATCATATTTTGTTTCATTTTAATAGTTAAACAGTTTCATTTGTATGTTAAATATTCTTTTCCATAGGATTCAACTTGTTTCCCTTTGAAATCAGTTTTCTTTATGTCAACATTAAAACTTGTTTTAGCGGCTCTTGGTTTTCAATAATTGTATTTTAAAGTGTGAAGTGTCTAGAAGTCTTATAGCCTTGTGCCTGAAGAGTCAAAGGGACACTTTGTGACTTAGATGACTCATGTTGCAGAATAATTGAATCCCTTCTAAGATAGGCTAGTTACATTAGTTTCATTTAACAATAATTATTTTTATAGTACTTATAATTAGCAATGAAAAATTAATTCAACAACATTTGAAGCTTTAGGGGTTGTATAAATAGTGCACAACACTTCACAAGCATATGCACCCTAATCAATAATTTAAGTATAAGTTAGGGGATTTAGCATCTCATAAATTGTTGTAAATATCTAGCTCACAAACACCCCAATAAGATAGGAATGAAGCTTAGTAAGGATGAAATAGGAATTCCATGTATGCAACCCTTCATAAACATCTAGTAGGAAGTTTGACCTACTTAACTATCATTATATATTAAATTCGTTACAGAAATAGTACTTTTTCCATATACATGGTAGAAATGAAACAAAGTCAGTAAAAAATAGATAAAAGTATCACGAGATATGTGAAAGGATATTGAGATGGGGAATTTAACTCTCTTGATGCAATTATAATTTGGAATTAGTCAATTTCATATATTTTAACTAGGATGCATGTATGAACGATATGAAGTTCACATTTTGGTTTTATGTTTCATGTTGGTTTAGATATTAAGATTTGGAGAAGTACCAAGAAGCAGTGTGGTTTCTTTATCTTAAAAAAAATATCAAGTACAAAGTTGCATTGAATGTATCATATGAATGGATTTGGCTAAGGAAATTTTCGAATGATATTGTCTCAAGGCTTTGATTAGTTCTAGAAAAACTAACACTAACAATATTGGATGCTTCTATGTTGTCATTCATAAGACTATATATCCTTCATGAGTTTTTACGAGTTATTTCACTAGAAATGTATAGTATCATGACCCTACAAATATAAATTATCAAGATAACATTAAAGATATCTAAAATTACTACTACACCAAACTCTATCCCATCCATGTATTAAAAAACGATGGCCAAATTAAGCAAGAACTTTCATTGTATGTGAAAGTATGTGTTCTTGTTGTAACGTACCCAACACCCAGGTTGAGCCACACCACATAAAACTCTCTTTATTACAACTCTGATACCATAATGTAATCATTCCCTAACCCAACTGAGGAACCTTACGGTGCATAATCCACATAAAAATGAAACTTCTTCTAACTGAAGTAATTGTTTTACTATTAGTCGATTTCATGTACCTTACAACTACAAATCTAAAATGGATTTAGCTACTATATATAACCATAAAACAGATGCATGTAAAGAATGCTAATCATCAACATGAAATCCAAATAAGCCACTCATTACAGAAGCATATAATTCACTTGCATTTACGCGGAGTTCACACACAGAAATAACACATGTAAATAACTTAACAACAAGATAAAACACTTATCTTTAAACAAGAATCATGAAACCAACTACTTGGGACAAACATTTCACCCAACCATAGAATGATTGTTCCAAATATCAATAGAAAGTACCCCTCAATCTGAGGCTAGTAATCCAAAAAATAGGGTGGTCTCTCACAGTCCACTCACAGCTCATAAAACTCATAACCCAACTGATATTCTCCTACAACTATTCCAAATTTTCTACCAGCTCTCTTCCTCCCGACCTTTCCAACCCAAGGAATGTACCATTTTTTTATCAGGTATAACCCAAGGGATTTACGATCCATTTCTCAAGGATAACTCAAGGGATGTACCATAAATTTATCAGGGTTAACCCAAGGAATGTGTCATTTTTTTATTAGGGTCTCTCTGGAGCAGGTAACTAGGAATGTCTCAGCTGGGAACTCAAGCGAAATTTCTACTAGGAAAACTATCAATAAACCAATAACAAACACTTGTTGTTTTAGTAAAACTCACACAGGAGTTCACTCTTCAGGCATGAAAACCTGGCTCTTCATTTCTCCAACTCCAATTCACTCCATTTATGCTGCAAATTTTTCCCTCGACGGTTGCACCCGCTCCAAGCTCTCTTTATTTCTCCCTTCCTTTCTTCCCATGCACAAAATTTAATGCTACCAACTACTGTCCCAACCCATATGAATTTCCTCTCTTGTTTCTTTCCTTTATTGACTCACACTCTTCCCCAAGATGATTGTACTCAACACCCATGTTCCTAATAAATCTGGGATGTGACCACTCACACCCACCCTCCTACATCTATTCAATGATTGGCTTTGGGAACGCTCAATCAAAAATGGGAAGGTATGTATACAATACACAAGTTTAGGAAAATGGGTTTAAATAATATACATGGCTAATTCCTAGACACTTCCCTCTTTGTCGATTAATTCATCCCCCATCTCTTGTTCATGTCCCCTTTAGTAGCAAGCATCAAATTTTATTATTAAAATATTGAAGTACAATTCGCATATTACATCGCTTGGTCATAGCCACATATTTTATCCACATAAGCATTAACTACACTATGGATTATAATGGGGATGTTGCATTCCCCCTCCCCTACAATTATGAACCATCCTTGTGCACTCTATGTTGATATATATATATATATATATGTGTGTGTGTGTGTGTGTGTGTGTGTGTGTGTGTGTGTGTGCAAATTTACATCACAATACTTAGAAATAAAAATTATGCAATTTAATAGCTCCAACAACAACTCCAACCATCAATATTTTGTTCCTCTCAATTCACCGACCCAAGGAATGCGCCATTCATTTTTTAGGGTTAACCCAAGGGACGTACCATCCATTTATGAAGGCTAACCCAAGGAATGAGTCATTCATTTATCAAGTTCCCCAGCGTAGTTGGATAGGACTCTGAGATGTGGTTCTAGAACTCTAACTTTCCAAAATGGAGCCTTGCATTCTTCCTTCTTCAAAATTGTAAAAAAATGGTGGGTACTCTTCCCACATGTTTTCTTCATGCTTCCATGTAGCATTTTCAGGACCGTAGTGGGTCCATCGAACCTTTACCAGCCCTATAGATGTTTTCCTGAGAAATTTGACTTTCCTTTCCAGGATACGTACTAGTTCAACTCGGAAATCGCCTTCGTGCTCCACCTAGATCACATTTCAATCAATTGTGTGTTTAGGATCAAGAAAATATTTCTTTAACAATTACACATGAAATCAATTATGCACTCTCATGGATGCAGGTGTTGGATCATGTTGTCATTGATGCCAATGGTTTGATTACTTGGGAGATTGTTGGATCATATGTCATTGATGTAAATGGTTTGGTTTGATTGATGTCATTGGTTGATGTCAAGTAATTGATTTATATGATTCCCTTGATG
>ML788244.1:48118-63216 GCA_009831015.1 Picea engelmannii
CTAACTAGTTATAAATGACAACAATGGGTAATGAATAAATGTTGAATGCTAATTGATGAGTTTTTGTGCAAGAGGGCAGTTTTGGGAAAAAGAGCCCCACACTCATTCACCCCCCCTCTAAGTGTGGTAGGTGTGTCCAACAGCAGGAAAAGATAACATGTATGCATTTGGCCCTATCTTTTCTAATATTTCAAAAGGCCCACAATATCTTGCTGCCAACTTCAAGAAACTTCCAAATCTTAGTGAGATTCTCTTTGCCTTAAACTTAAAAAACACATGTTCGCCTACTTTAAAATCTCTATAAATTTTGTTCTTGTGTGCATAAATGTTCTTCCTATCCTAGGAAACCTTTAAATTTTTATTTATCTTTTCCATCTTCTCTTCCATTTCTTTTAACAATTGTGTCCCAACAACTGCTCTGTCTATTGGATTATCCCAATTCACATGAGTGTTACATTTTTTTTCCGTATAATGCTTCAAGTGGGCTCATTTTCAATGAGGCTCGATACCCATTATTGTAGGAAAATTCACCTAAATGAATATAATATTCCCACTTTGATGGTTTATCCATCACATAAATTCTAATCATGTCCTTGATTATCATGTTGGTCCTCTCTTTTTTCCCATCTGACTCTGGATGATATGTTGTACTAAGATTTATATTTGTTCCAAATCCTTTAAACAAACCTTTCCAAAAATTTGAAGTAAACTTTGGATCTCTATCTGAAACTATTTTCTTAGGCGCTCCATGTAACCTAGCAACTTCCTTTATGAAAATATCTACAATATTTTCTTCCTTATGTGTAGTATTTACTGGAATAATTTTTTTTTATTTATTCAATTTATCCACAACTGCCATGATGGAATCATGACGCTTCATTGTTCTGGGAAGATTAATAATAAAATCAATTGTAACTACTTCTCACTTCCATTATGGAATGGGCAATGGTTGTAGAAAACTTGCAGGGTGTCTATGCTTTTTATTTACCTTTCAACATTCTAGACATCGGGCTATGTAATTAGCCACTTCCTTCTTCATTCTCGACCACAAGTATTGTCTTCTCACAATTGTAATTGTCTTCTAATATCTTGGGTGCTCAACATATGGCACATTCTGCATTTCCTTCGGAACTACATTTTTTAGCTCAATAGAATTCGAAACATATACTTTTCCCTTGTACATGATAATTGCATCTTCTTTCAGCTCATAAAAATTAATTTTTTGCTAAAAATTACCTTGCTGTAATGTTTCTTTTATTTTCACATATTGTTGATATGAGTTCGCTACTGTAATTATTTGATATTTAAAATATGTCATGTACATGATTATGGCTGCCATAGGAACTTCATGAGCTCTCCTTTTGATTGCATCAACTACTTGATTTTATTTTCCTTTATATGCTTAATTTTGAAGTCATATTCACTCAGAAATTCCAGCCATCCAGTTTGTGTAGCATTTAGTGGTGTTTGTCCAAACAAATGATTCATACCACAATGGTCTATACTTAGTTTGAATTTATTACCCATAAGGTAATTCCTCCACATTTTTAATGCATGTACAATCTCTACTAACTCCAAGTCATGTGTATCATAATTCCTCTCATGATCTTTTAATTTTCTGGACTCATAGCATATTACATGGCCCATTTGACTAAGAAATCCATCGAGTCTTTCCTTGCATGCATCGGTGCACACAACAAAATATTCATTTGGATCTGTAATATTCAATATTGGTGCACTTGTCAATATTTCCTTCAACTGTTGAAAACTCTCTTCACACTTGGAAATCTATTCAAATTTCACTCCCTTGTTTTGAAAAGAAGTGATTGGACTTGCAATTCTTGAGAACCTTTTTATGAATCTTCAGTAATAACCAGAAAGACCTATGAATGATCTGACCGTTGTCACATTATTTGGCATTAGACATCCTATAATGGCCTCTATCTTCTCAAGTTCAACTTATATCCCTGCTACTGAATTATATTCCCCAAGTAGCGAATATTATTTTCGTAAAAGATGCACTTATTTAGCTTAGCATAAAATTTATGCTCTCTTAAAACTTGCAACACCATTCTTAATGTTGCTCATATTCCTCCTCTGATTTATAATAGATGAGGATATCATCTAATAACACAATCACAAACTTATCTAGGTCGTACTCCCTGAACACTCCATTCATCAGGCACATAAAAATTGTTAGGGAATTTGATACCCCAAATGGCACTACCATGAATTCATAATTCCCATACCTTGTTATGAATGGTGTCTTATTGATGCCTTCTTCCTTTATTCTTACTTGATGATAGCATGAAATCAAGTAAATCTTTGAAAATATTATTGCACCTTTCATTTGATAAAAAAAATTATCAATTATTGGCAAAGGATACTTATTCTTTATGATAACCTTTTTTTCTCATGAGAAAAAAAATTGTTATATTCATAGGAGAATATACATGTTACAGTATTTCATGTTAATCCTTGGTAGGCTTCCTTCTAGGACTGTACTTCCTATACATCTTTCTACTTCAAAACAAGCCTTTAAAGGCTTGTTTCAAAATCCTTCTACAAATTGTTCCATCTATCCAAAAAAAATTATAGCCTTACAAAAAAGAAAAAATACTTCTTTAGAGGAGAAATTCCACTGCCTTAGTTTATGTTCCTTCAAACAACTCGTAAAATCCAAAGGCACCTTTTTGCAACTGCAATGGTTCCTTTGAGAGTTCATCTTCATTTGTGCTTAACTCCCTCATAATGTGTTGAAAGGAAATCCATTTGAAGTCTTTCAAGGTAAACTTGATTTCCCTTAGCAGTAATGCCAACCTGATATTATGAATGTTGTTGAGACCCCTTGCCCATTCGATCACCAACTTGGAATCACCGAAAACTCATAGATTTGACAAGTTTTTTCTTTAGCATTTTCCAGGAGGGTCCATACTACTATCATTTCGTCTCTGTTGTTTGTTTCTCCCCATGGCACATATTTGATGTGAATATAGTGGTTGTGGATAATAAACATAACCACTCCCACTCCGCAAGAAGGAGGATGTACTTGACTGGCCCCATCGAAAAATCCCCATGGGATTGTGTAATCGATGGGAGGAGGGATTACAAACTAATATTTACTTTCCCTGAGCTATGTATTGAAATTTTATGCCTGACTAATTGAGATTTCTGCAGAGACCTCTGGGGAATCGAACTTGTCTTTGGAAACAAAATTGTTTCTTTCCCACAAAATGTTTGAGATCATGATACCTGGAATACCTACATATAAGGATGTTGTTTTGTCTTAAATACAATATCTAAAACAATCTTCTATAGAGCCTCGGTCTCAATTGGCCTTGGATTTTAGCTAATCTTTTATTATCTGCACAACCTTTCCTACATAGGGACATGAGATAAAAAGGTGAGTAATGGTTTCTTGATTTTCCTTGCAAAGAGGACATCTATTGGGTCTGCACCATCCTCTCCTAAGGAAGTTATCCCATGTAAAAAAAATATTTTTTAGTGCTAAACATAGTGTCAATTTACATCTAGGAGGAGATTTTATTTTCCACAAGGGATTCCACCACCATTTCGGGTGTATCAAAGAGTTTTCTTCTAGCCATGATTTGTAGCCGAACTTGATCATATAGGAGTCGTTCTATGGGTTTTTTAACCAGCAAAGGGAGTCCACAAAATCTATATCCAAGGAAATGAAGTTTTCTCATAAAAGGGAGATAAAGGAGTCCTATTCATCTCACAATTCTAAGGCGATATCCAAGGAATCTATGTTCTTCCAACCTAGTCTCCCTCGAATATGGGGATAACCAGTGTCTAGGTTGCTCAGGAAGAGAAGGTTTTTGTATTTGAGGAAAATAAGTAACGGAAGGGAAAGTTTGTAGTTGTTTCCTTCTCCCAACCACGGGTCTTCTCCCAGTCTTGGCTTTTCCCCATTTCCAATGCGCCATACCATCCAGTTAGCAATAAGGGGGAAGGCTTTCACAAGAGCTTTCCATAAAATTGAGCCTTTAAAATATTTTGTAGCCTCTCGAAACCATTCAACGATAGAAAGGGAAGGAAAATACTTGGAGTTCATAAATATTACCCAAAGGGTGTTTCCCATGGTTAGACGCCATAGGTTCCTTCCCGCTAAGGCTCAAGAAAAAAGTCTTAAGTTATTTAATCCCCAAACTCCCATTTATTTAAGAGAAATGATTGAAAACCAATTGACCAAGGGAAGGCCTCCTTGAGAATTTTTTCCCTTCCATAAAAAGTGAAAACTTAGATGACAGATATGATACAGAACTCCCTTAAGGATTGCAGCTATTAAATTCGAATAAACAATAATTCCTTCTAGGAGTTATTTGATTGATACTAGTCTACCTCCTCTAGAAAGGAGTCCATTGACCTAGATGTCTATGCAAGCCTCGAATTTTCTGATTAACCAACTCCAATGTTATTTTCTATAATTGTCTGGTTTTAAGTTGAAACCCAGATACTTGATTCCTTCAGAGAGATGTTTCCTTTGGGAATGAAATCTATTGGCAAAGAAAGACTCTTCTTCTTCCATGTAATTATTAATAAAAAGACAAAATCTTTCCATGTTTACTTTCATACCCATATCTCTACAGAAGAGGTTTAAAATACCCTTAAAGACATTCATATTCCTCTGAGAGGCACAAAAGTTGCAAAATATATCATCTACAAATAACAAGTGTGTTATTGATTATGATTCAGAGACTGCAATTCCTCCTAGGAGGTCATTAGACCTTGCCTCCTTGATTAGATAGTTGAGTTCTTATGCGACGATTAGGAAAATAAAGGGAGAAAGGGGTCAACCCTAACAGAGACCTATGGAGGATTTGAAGAAGTTGGACGGATCTCCTTTGATAAGGATAGAAAAGGAGGTGCTTTGAATGCACCCCATTATCCAATTGACAGTTTTTAAACTCATTCCTATTTGGATAAGGACCAGATGTAGGAAATTCCAATTTACTCGATCATAATCTTTAGAAAGGTCCAATTTTAGGAAGGTTGCCTTAAGATTTCTTTTATTGAGAGAGTGGAGTACTTCCTGAGCAATGGAAACCGCTTCATGTATCTATTTGTTGTGGAGGAAGCCAAATTGTTCTTCCCAAATGAAATAACTTAGCATCGGTCTAAGTCTTCTAAAGATGATCTTTCATATTAATTTGTATATGGCATTGCAACAGGAAATCAATCTATAAACCTCAAAAGAAGACGGGCATTTTTTTTGGGGATGAAACATAGGAAAGTAGCATTGAGAGGACCATGAATTATTCCTTCCTTTTTTGATTCTCTTACCACCAGTAGAAAATCTTGTTTCAGATGATCATAAAAATATTTAAAGAATTCCACCATAACTTCGTCTAGGCCTCGACTTTTTCCATTCTTCATGGAGAATAGCACCACCCTAAATTTTGGTTCCAACACTTCTTCCTCCAAGGATAAATTAATTTCTTCAAAGATGATAATAGGGAATTTTCCCACTACCTCCATTATTTCTTGAATGGGGAATCCGAGAGGGGCTTTAAAATATGGTTGAAGAAATTTACTCTGAGCTTTTCCTTTTCCTCAAAAGATACAACCACTTTTCCTTATTCATCCTTGATTTCCCGGATGGTGTTGAGGTTTCTGCAATAGTTCGCAAACTGATGAAAACAAATTCTTTTATTATCTCCTTCTATTATCCATATAGCCCTACTCTTAATACACCATTCTTGTTCTTCTATCTTGGGCCACTTGGCATGTTTATCCTTCAATTATCTTAATTATGTTAACTTTGCATTGGAAAGGGGGATTTCCTCCAGATTTATTAGGACCTCAGAAATTCTATCTTTAGTGTCTTGAATGAAGAAGAACCTCTTGGAATTCCATTGAGGGATTCAATTTTTGATGGCATACTTTAGATTCTTAAGATTTGCTGCAAATTCCACCATGAGAGGTGCAAGATTCAGAGGGGAAAGATTGACCCAAGAGGATAGGAACAATTTCTTGAAATATTCCTCTACCAACCAAGAATTGCATAAATTAAGTGATCCAAGTGGATATCGATGGCCACCCATCTATTCCAACTAGCTCAAAACAATTTTCTGATAACTTACTATTTTTAGCATTTTTTTGGTTCCTGAACTTCCTGGGCCATTTTGAGGGCCTATTTTTTTTTCATGATTGATAATCTCAATTATTACCAAAGGCTCTTATTGATCCCCCAAATTTAATATCCTCATCAATACCTTTCCAATGAGCTATCATGCGCCCAAAACAGAGATAGTATGCCAAAGTTACACCACTAGGAAGTTGATACACCAAACTACCCAAAATGGGGTCCACAAAATTGTTGGATTTTCATATTCCGGGGTTAGTATTTTGGATTTTATTTATGTTAAAAAGGTCTTTGGAGCCTCATTGTAACAATCATCTTCTTTTGAATGTGAGTAGTTGTCACATCTCTTCTCAGATATAAGTTGCCACCATTCTAGCGAGTGTTTCACTCTCTACTTCTATAATTTTGTATATTTCGCTCATTAATAAAAATTGTGCATTATTGTATCTCTGTGTTTATTATATCTGATATATAACTATTATATTATTGGATATATGATATATCTCTTTACATTTCTTTATTATATCTCTGCTCTCATTTCGTGCCAAAAATAATCTGAATCAATGGTATCAGAGCAGGGTGCTCTTGATCATTTTTCAGTGCATGTCTCTGAAGAGGTTTGAGTATAGAAAGTTGGGTCTCAAGCTTGTCTCTCTTGAGGAAAATATCTCTCTCATACCCAAGAAACCCTCCATTATGGAAGAAAATAAAAACTATGGTGCAAAAGATTCTATTAATATGTTGCTTGAGAAATCTCTCACGCAAAAGAGGGATGAAATGATGGAGAATTTTCCCACATCCTTCAATGCATGTCGATAAAAACATGCACATCTTCATCAAGCGGCCACATTGGAATCACCTCACCTTTCAAGGTACAAGTCAATTTTTATATTCCCGTATTCAAAGCTCAGATAGATGCGGATGCCCTAGAAAAATGGTTAAATTTGCTAGAAGGCTATTTCTTTGTTCACAATTTTTCCGACAGGGAAAATATCACCTCCGTACTCGTTAAGGATATTCCCCATGTCAAACATTAGTGGGAAACTTATTGGGAGAAAATTTCCATATAGGAGTCTGGAATATATGGGGTCGAGCCCACTTGGGATTTTTTTGTGGATGTGGTCACGGAACAATATTACCATGTTGGAAACTATGACGACCAGTCCATGAGATGGACCAGAGTGTGGCAAGAGAGGGGCCAAGAAATTTCAGAGCTCACCAATACCTTCCATACCTTGCACAATAAGATGGGTATCAAAGACTCTGAGCGACATCTATTTCTAAAATATCGCGGGGCTCTACACATATACATACAAAATGAAATGGATTTTATGGAGATCTCATCACTGGGTGATGCTTATCGATATGTTGTTAAAATCAAGCATAAATTTAAGCACCAGAACAAACGAGAGTTTGGTTCTACAAATACGAAACAACCAAAGTATGTTAAATACAACCCTAACAACCATCCTTCATAAAACCATTCCAATCCACAGGAAAAGAAGGGTAAAAAAAATATGAAGAAGGATATTGGAAAGTGGTGCGATTTCCACAAAATCCCCTGGCACAACACAGATGAATGTCACTCAAAATAATCATTGGTGGTCAAGATCAAAGAAAAGGAATTGAACCCTTATTCAGAATCTGATTCAGAAAATAATGAGAGAAGACCAATCATTGACACAGACCCCACTACTATTGTCATGACCACAGCAATTCAACCTGAAGAACCAATAGATCCTGAAGAGGGGGAGAACATTTTTCATTCACAGATGTGGGTGAAGGGGACCCCGGTGCATTTTATTGTTGATAGCGGAAGCCATAAGAACCTCATCTTAGCAAAGGTTGTCAAACAGTTGGGATTGTTGAAAACACCACACCTACAGCCATACAATATCGGGTGGCTTCGCTAGGGATGAGATCTTCGTGTCAGCCAGTAGTGTCGATTTCCATATGACATCCAACCCTTCAAGGATGAGTTATTATGTGATGTTTCCCTGTTGGATGTTTGTGATGTTATTTTGGGCCAGCCATGTATGTGGAAGCACCATGTTATTTATGAGTCTCAACCCTGTAGTGAAATTTTTACTCTGGGGGGTCATCTCTAAAAGATACCAAAGGTAGTTCCAACTACTGTACCACCTAAAAAATGTTGCAAGGTAGTATCTCATACTATAAAGCTCAACTTCTTCACAATTTGTTAAAAAGGTGAACAGAAGGACACTACAACCATTGTAGCCTCAGTGCAAGCACCTTCTATCCAACAAAATCAGGTCGACAAGATTGAAGAAAAGAACAAATATTCCTTCTACACACATTCATCTCATCAGGTTCTTGACAACATCTCATAAACCAAGCAGTGAAACTTCTCTAGCAAGGAAAGTAACTCACCAAGGTCTAGATTCAGTAAACGCTTCCCCCTCTCCCATAAGAACTCAACACAATGGAGATCATTGCTTCCTAAGGAGGTAGGATTGATCCAGGTGGATATCGATGGCCACCCAACTATTCCAACTGGCTCAAAACAATTTTCTGGCAACTTACTATTTTTAGAAGTTTTTCGGTTCATGAACTTCCGAGGCCATTTTGAGGGACTAAAAAACTTTTTTCTCGATCGAGCACCTAAAATACAACCAAAGTATCTGATTGAGCCCCAAAAATGAATCTCCTCATATATACCCTTCCAAAGATCTATTGTTCTCCCAAATTGGAGATCGTATGCCAAAGTTACACCCCCGGGATTTTGATACACCAAACTACCCAAAATGAGGTCCAAAAAACTGTTGGATTTTCATCTTCCAAGGTTATCGTTTTAGATTTTATTTATGTTAAAAATTAATTTGGAGCCTCATTGTAACAATCATCTTCTTGCAAATGTGATTATCCATCACATCTCTTCTCATAGATAAGCTACCACCATTCTAGCAAAACTTTCACTCTGTATTTCTACAGTTTTGTACATTTCACTCACTAATAGAAATTGTGTATTAGTGTATCTTTGTTTTTATGGTTATATATATGATATATCTATGTTATATTATTGTATATAGGATATATATCTGTACATTTATTTATTATATTTTCACTCTCTTTTCATGCTGAAAATAATCTGTATCATTAAGGGGGGAAAGGGGGGACTCAAAGCCTGATGACCAATATAAGGAGACGGGAAAATGGTCTGAAATATCTCCCACCTCTACCCCCAATATAAATTTTGAGACAATATTCAGTAGAGATTCTAAAGCTAAGAATCGGTCCAATATTTTTCCCACCTCCTCGTCCCCTGTTCTGAAATTTCTCCACGTAGGAGAGAGATTCACTGGTTCAATATCCACCAATATGGCCTTCTCTAATAATGATAGGAAAAAACTGTTTTTCCTGTCTACCCTAGGGTGTGATACCTAGACTTCTCATTTGGATAAGGTAAGATTCATATCCCCCCCCCCCCCCATAAAAGGGTCGCAAAAACTTCCTACATAGGCCAAATCCACCCAAAAGGAGGTCCTATCAGAGTAGGTACCGTAAATATTCACCACTCAGAAGGTTAAAATTCTATTATTATGTTGTGACTTGATTGAAATTGTAGAGAAAATGGTAGAAGAGGACAAATCCTTTAAATTTGGGCTCCATCCTATGAGAAGACCTCCCAAGAGACCTAAAGCATCAATTGTGTTGAAAGACCAATTCATAAACTAAGGGATAAAAAAATATTTGGCTTTGTCGAAATAACACATTATCTCTTGCATGTCGATTATGTCTAGCTTTAGGATTAGGATCATTCTTTTGAGGTCTAGCTTCTTAGGGGCACCCCAACCCCTCATGCGTTGAAGGAAAGGAAGATCATTTTTCTCTTGACGAAGGGGATTTTCCTACTCTAAGGGCCCTTGTGATGGTCGCTTGAGTGCCTTTGCATATCTCATCGACGACTCTCTCTTTTGATTTTGAGATGAAATATTTTCTTTCGGCCTAAGAGAGAGAAGGAGGATCAAGGGACAAACCTCCAAAGGAAGGATCGATCTCTCGGGATTTAGACCTCAGGGCATATCTATTACCTAGAGGAGAAAGGGAGACTTCATGGATTGGGGAAAGGGCATAATGGGAGGGGAGGAAATGGGTCATGTGGGTGAGGAGGGGACCCAAGAAGGCGAGGAGAGGAAGGGAATCGTCAAGGGGATTTTATTGAGTTGGGGAGAAGGGGGAGGAACTCTCAAGGGGTCAATTTCCTGGACCGACGATGTTTCCAGCGAAGTTGAGGGAGGGGAGGAAGAAAGAGGGAGTACAGGAGAAGGGGAGGACCTGGGAAAAGGGAGGGGGGAAGAGGGAGAGGGTAAAGAAGAAAACAACTCTAAACCAAAAGGAGAAGACGAAAAAAGGGGCTTAGGAGGCATACTTAAAATAGAAGCTTTTTTAACCAAGTCACCTAAAGCTTGATTGGAGAGTACCCCTTTGTCAATGTTTAGTGGACATTCTTCATTTTTTCCTTCCCCCAAGACGACCTCCATAGAGTCCTACTCTTTTATTGTAGACTTGGTTTTCCATAGTATGGAATGGGGTTGCTGCAGGGACGCAAGTCTGGTGCATTGAGAGAGAATGTGACCGATTTCATGGCATCTATGGCACCTGAAGGGTAGTCTCCAGTAGTCTATTTTCTGGTACCAATTAATTCCAACATAAACCAGGTCGATGCTTCCCACTAAACCTTCTCTTACATCCGCTTAGATCATGATCTAGGACCACCTTCGGTATTTTTTTGAATCCTAGTTAGGTTCGAGTTTTATGAATGAGCCCAGTTTGTTACCAATGGCTTCCATTGATTCCCTGGACCAAAAATCCAAAGGAAATCCTAGTAATATTTTCCACACTTTCATTACCGTCGTCGATTCCTTAAGGGGGTCAAATTCCACAGTCCATGATTTCAGGGACAGATCAGACAAGCCCGAATACCATTTGTATCTTTAAATTTCTTTGCAATCTTCATATGAAAGATAAAAGAAGGAGATCTAGTTTCTAGATAGAATATGTACCTCCAATACGTATCCAATTAAAGGTTTCCATTGGTTCTACATCCAACATATTATGGCCTTTTCTCCTAGATATTTATCGTTAAACCTTCCGACCAGAGTCTTCCCCATAAGTTGAGGGAAGTTGTTGAGGGGAATGTCTTCTCCAGGGATGATTTTAAGGAATGAAATTTGTTTTAAAATGTTGAAACCTTGGCGAATCTTACTAATCCTTCATATGTCAACTATAAATGTTTGGCGATACTATTGTAAAACTATTCAAATTTCTAAGGATTTTATATAGTTTGTATAAACTTTTGGCAATTTTTAAGGTAAAATAATTTTATCTTATAGAATTTGGGCAAATCATTTTTAGAATAGCGAATATTTTTTGGGGAAAAACCATGAAAAATTAGCCCATGAGCAAAAATTATCCCCTAAAATCATCCCTGGCCTTCTCCTATGACCATTTTCATAGAACCCCTTTATCCCTGATGCATTGGGATGAAAAATTTTTGGGACGAAGGAGGTCGTGGTTGGTTTCCTTTGCTATATAGACCCTTCTCTTCTTCCTTTTGTGGAACAATGGGAAAAAAACCTTTCCTTTGGGAGAAGAAGACAAAGGTTTGAGAGGGGGTAAAGGCTTCCTATTGGGGGAGGAAGGCCGAGATATTGAAGAGACTTCATGTGCATGGAGGGGGGAGGAATGATCAATATAGAAGGAGTCATGTGCTAGCATTGATTGTGGAGGCATGTGAGGATCTGAGTGAGAGTTTTGGAGTATTTCCACAAATTCATTGTGGGACACAAAGATAGAGAGACTTGGGGGAGAGTCTTCATAGTCCATGTCCTTTGTTTCGAATGCCTCCATGTGCCTCAGACCACATTGTAGTCACGTGGGAACCACTTGGGAGAAGTCAGAGTATGTCACCATTGATGAGACCTAAAACAAGAAAGGGGTACTAGAAAAGGGATCGCAGGAACAAAAAAACAGAACCTAAAAAGGGTACGAGAGCGGGATTGGGGAGCAGGAAAGGGTAGGCCTGCGGCCACTGTTGGCATGTTTTACAGGCAGCGTATGCTTGTCATTGATGGAAAGTAAAACAACGATGATGGCTTGAGTAAAACAACGATGATCAGCAGCGCAGTGATAATCGGGGGAGAGAAGCAACCGTGATCGTTGGATCAATAATTCAGAATTCTTGATGGTTGACAAATCTCAATGTAGACAAGAAAAGTTTGTTGAAGAGGAGGATAGATCTCAGGCATTAAATCCAAGCATGGGATCTGATCATTATCGGATCAAGGAGAACATGCACATTCTTTAAATTGCAAGGAGTAGTGGGCTCACAAAATCCCGAAAGAAGGAGGACCGTCCATCATCAGGCAGGATATGTGGGGAAAGATCGTCAGTTCGCTAACTGGAGAGTTAAAGGAACGGGGTTCCCTAACCCCTCGAAATCGCGATATGAAAAATCACGACTTAATCTGAGCCGTCAGATCAAGGTTTGATATGGACTGTTGATCCCAGACCATTTCGGAGTTTCGCGGATCGAGAGTTGGAGATGTCAAAGAATAATAACCACAAAAATCCTAAAATCGCGATATGTAGAATCGCAACTTAATATGAGCCGTCAGATCAAGGTTTGATCTGGACCGTTGATCCCAGACCATTTTGGAATTTCGCGGATCGAGAGTCAGATATGTCAAAGAATAATAACCACAGGAATCTCGAAATTGCGATATGCGAAATTGTGACTTAATCGTAGTCGTCAGATCAAGATGTGATATGGACCGTTGATCCGACCCCATTTTGGAGTTTCGTGGATCGGGACTTTGAAGTGACAAGAACACTGAACATCAAGAATGTCGAAATCGTGAAATGTGAAATTGCGAAATGATCTGAACCATCAGATCAAGTGTCGATCGGGACCGTTGATCCCACGCCATTTCGAGGTTTTGGGGATCGCAACTTGGAGAGTCGAGATGCCTCATCTCCAGATTCACGAAATGAAAAATTGCAAAAGTTCCTTATGCATAAGGCTGTGGTCACAGCCCTTGGTCACATCAGCGAGAGATGGAGGAAAGAGCTAGAACAACCAAGCTCCTTTTTGGGGATCGTGACTGGGAATATCGAGACACGTAGTCACATGAATGTCGAACTGTCGAAATCTAAAATGCCGAAATGAATGCAAGATCCCTTGGAATCAATCCAACGGTGCAGGTGAATTTGAACAAGATTGGAGGGCTACTGTAGCATGACACAATGTAACTACCAGAAACCACTGATGGTTTCTGCCATAGGAATCGAAGACACTTTGGGATGATTGATAGAGGAGGTGAAGAGTATCTGGGAATCTTCAAGAGGAATGAAGATGTTCATGGAGGCGATTGACAGCTGGATGAGCATTGAGGCCTGTAACTGGAACAGAGAAGGTGAGCTCGACTGTCACAGAGAAGACAAAGAGTCTCAAACTGCCAGAGAGGCCGAGGAATCTCAGTATAACATACAGTGATGCTGAACAAGTGGAAAACGAACAGAGAAGTTGAAGAGTCACGATGATGATTAGACAGAGAACTCAAGTTGTAGAGGAATTTGGTGCGGAGTGAGCATGCAGAGGCATTGCGAATATTGCATGCACAAAGACAACAGAGACTATAAGAATGCTGAACAAAGAAGAGAGAGGTTGTTGTCGTTGTGTAGGAGAATTCATGTGTGTACAAGGAGGCAGAATGCAGGAGTAGAAATGCACAGTAGAGGAAGGTTGCATTGAATGGATATGGTGCAGAGAGTATAAAAGACAGAAGAACAGAAAGTGCAAGGGGCGTGTAGAAGACACTGATGCAGATAGAACAGAGTAGTGTAACAGAACAACGACAAGGCTAGTAAGACATTGAATAAATTTATATCACTGTAATAAGTTTTAGTAACAAGGAATTTACATACCAAGGTGGTTGGGAGGTGCTATGGAGGACTGGTGTCCTCAAAGGTTCAAGTGGGTGCCTGAACACAGGGAGTTGGTGCCTCCTTCTAGTTGGTGCTAGAGAAACCAGGGAGTTGGTGCTTCCTTCCAGTTGGTGCTAGAGAAACCAGGGGGTTGGTGCTTCCTTCTAGTGGGTGCTAGAGAAAACAGAGAGTTGGTGCTCTCAGCAAGTTGTAGCTTGCAAAAACAGAGGTTGTAGCCTCACAATGAGTTGGTGCTCATATGTATGATAATGTAAAGAATGTAGATAATACTTATCATATAAAGAAAAAGAGGTTTTTACCCTGTATGGGTTTCCTCGGGAATTATCTGTCTCTGTCTTCTCATATATGTGACTGATGTTGAATGTGCCTTTGTTTATTTCCCATTATTGTGATCATCATTGAGTGCCCTGTAAGGATTTTAAAAGAAGCATAATTGTTTAAGCACGGTAACAACTGATTCACCCCCCCTCTTAGTTGTCCAACAATTGGTATCAGAGCCGGCCCCTTTTATCTAAATGTAGATCCTAGAGCTTAAACATGTCAATCCATGAAGGAAATTCAACCAATAAGGCCCCTCTGTTCATTGAAACAAACTTTGCCTTCTGGAAAGTTAGAATGAGAACCTACATCATGGCTTTAGGTGCAGATGTCTGGGATGTGGTAGATACTAGTTATGTAAAGCCAGTGGTGCTAGCTAATAAGGATGACAAACTAGAATTTAGCTTCAACGCTAAGGCTATGAATTCTATCTTGAGTGGGCTTGCAGAAGCAAAATTCGTAAAAGTTATGCACCTAGAAACTGCCAAAGAAATGTGGGACAAACTCATTAGCAGTTATGAGGGTAATGAGAAGGAAAAGGATGCAAAGCTTCAAACCTACATAATACAGTTTGAATAGTTGAAGATGAAGGAAGATGAAACTATTGGAAAATACTTTCTGAGAATAGAAGAAATGGTAAATGCAATGAAGGCACTTGGTGAAACAATTGGGGAACCTTCTTTAGTTCAGAAAATCTTGAGATCTC
>ML788244.1:65930-79081 GCA_009831015.1 Picea engelmannii
TGATGACAGGGCGGATGAAGGTATTTTCTTAGGGTATGCTACAAATAGTAAAGGATACAGATGCTATAATAAGAGGCTGCATAAAATGGTTGATTGTATTGATGTAAAAATTGATGAAGGAATCCCAGCAAGAGAGGTGTACAATAATGAGTATTCTACAGAAGACGCAGCTAAAGCTGAAGATGAACAGGTCCAAGAATCAGAAAATGAAGACTCTGAATCAAATGAAGACTCAGACACTCAAACAGACTCAAATCAGCAATCAACTACAAATTCCTCCTCCAAAATCATTCAAAAGAATCATCCTGCAAGTCAGATAATTGGGGAAAAAGACGAAGGTGTACAAACCAGAAGAAAGCTAATCAAAAACACCGAACAATCTCATACAACCTTCATATCCATGATGGAACCCAAGAATTTTAATGAAGCCAGCAAATATGACCACTGGGTTAAAGAAATGAATGAATAACTTGATCAGATTGAGAAAAACAATACGTGGGAGATGGTTCAAAGACCTGAAGATAAAAACGTCATTGGCTCCAAATGGATCTTTAAGAATAAGTTGAATGAGTAAGGACAAGTTATCAAGAACAAAGCAATGTTAGTCTGTAAAGGCTATGCTCAGATAGAAGGACTGGATTTTGATGAAACATTTGTGCCCGTAGCAAGATTAGAAGCTATCCGAATATTTCTTGCCTATGCTTGTCATAAAAGGTTTAAAGTTTGCCAAATGGATGTCAAGTCAGCTTTTCTCAATGGAGATTTAAGTGAAGAAGTCTATATGGAACAACTAGAGGGTTTCAAATTGTCTGATAACCCTGACTTAGTATGCAAGCTGAAGAAAGCTTTATATGGTTTAAAACAAGCCCCTCGAGCCTGGTATCACAGACTAGATACGTATCTCAAACACAAAGGGTTCAAGAGAGGAACAACTGACAACAATCTGTATATTAAAATAGAGGATAATTATTTGTTCATCGTACTGGTCTATGTAGATGACATCATCTTTGGATGTAATAAGGATTCACTGGTACAATGGTTTGCTTCTGCCATGGATTCTGAATTTGAAATGTCTATGATAGGAGAACTGTCATTTTTTCTTGGTCTGCAAATTACTCAGAGCCCTGAAGGGATGTTCATTTCTCAAGAAAAATATCTAAGGGAAATGTTGAAAAGGTTTCAAATGGAAGATTCTAAACCCGTGGGTACACCTATGGTAATTGGATGTAAATTAAGCAAGGATGATGATTCACTAATGTTGATTAAAGATCATATTGAGCAATGATAGGAAGCATGTTGTACATCACAGCATCTCGCCCAGACATAATGCATGTTGTAGGAATGGTGGGAAGATATCAGGATGCACCCAAATAGAGTCATTTGCAATCTTTCAAAAGGATATTCAGGTATTTAAAAAAAACAATGACTTATGGTCTGTGGTATCCCAGAAATAAAAATCTTCAGTTGATTGTTTATTCAGATGCAGATTGGGCAAATTGTGTTGATCAGAGAAAAAGCACCAGTGGAGGAGTATTCTTCCTGGGTGACTCCTTAGTAGCCCGGCTTAGTAAAAATCAAGGTTCCATTTCTTTATCAACCACAGAGGCAGAGTACATAATTTCTGCTACCTATTGCACCCAGGTATTATGGATGATTCAAACACTTGCAGACTTAGAGGTAAAATACACTGCAGTGATCTCAATTCATTGTGATAACACTAGTGCCATTAGTGTGTCTAAAAATCCTATATTCCACTCCAAGACCAAGCATATTCCCATAAAATATCATTTTCTGAGAGAGAAGGTCACCAATCAGACTGTTCAGGTCCATTACATTCCCACTACAGAACAAATTACAGACATCTTTACTAAACCCCTAGTCAAGACACCTTTTCAATATCTCAGACAAAAGTTGGGTGTCATTTTGTCTCACACCTAAAAGAGTCAATTGTCTTAGGGGGAGTTTTGTATTATTTGAATATCTAGTGCCTCCTAAAATTACTGCAACAGCTCAGGGGGAGCATGTTTTTTCTTTGACATTGATGTCAAAGGGGGAGAAAAGAATTTGAGTGCCTTAGTTGCCATCAATGACAAAGGGGGAGACTGTTGGCATGTTTTACAGGCAGCGTATGCTTGTCATTGATGGCAAGTACAACAGTGATGATGGCTTGAGTACAACAACGATGATCAACAACACAGTGATAATCAGGGAAGAGAAACAACCGTGATCGTTGGATCAACAATTCAGAATTCCTGATGGCTGTCGGATCTCAATGTAGACAAGAAAAGTGTGCTGAAGAGGAGGAAATATCTTAGGCATGAAATCCAAGCGCGGGATCCGATCATCGTCAGATCAAGGAGAACCTGCACGTTCTTTAAAGTGCAAGGAGTAGCGGGCTCACAAAATCCCAAAAGAAGGAGGATCGTCCATCATCAGGCATGACACGTGGGGAAAGATCGTCAGTTCATTGACTGGAGAGTCAAAGGAACGGGGTTCCCTAACCCCTCGAAATCGTGATATGTGAAATCACAACTTAATTTGAGCCGTCATATCAAGTTTTGATCTGAACCATTGATCCCAGACCATTTCGGAGTTTTGCGGATCGAGAGTTGGAGATGTCAAAGAGTAATAACCACAAGAATCCTGAAATCATGATATGCGGAATCGTGACTTAATCCGAGCCGTCAAATCAAGGTTTGATGTGAACCGTTGATCCCAGTCCATTTCGTAGTTTCGTGGATTGAGAGCTGGAGATGTCAAAGAATATTAACCACAAGAATCCTGAAATCGCGATATGAAAAATTGTGACTTAATCTAAGCCGTCAGATCAAGTTTTGATCTGGACCATTGATCCCAGACCATTTTGGAATTTCGTGGATCGAGAGTCGGAGATTTCAAAGAATAATAACCATAGGAATCCCGAAATCGCGATTTGCGAAATCGCGACTTAATCGCAGCCGTCGAATCAAGATGTGATCTGGACCGTTGATCCGACCCCATTTTGGAGTTTCGTGGATCGGGAATTTGAAGTGAAAAGAACACTGAACATCAAGAATGTCGAAATCGCAAAATGTGAAATCGCAAAATGATCTGAGCCGTCAGATCAAGTGTTGATCGGGACCGTTGATCCCACGCCATTTCGGGGTTTCGGGGATCACGACTTGGAGAGTCGAGATGCCTCATCTCCATATTCACGAAATGCGAAATCGCGAAAGCACATTATGCCTTATGCATAAGGTTGTGGTCACAACCCTTGGTCACATCAGCGAGAGATGGAGGAAAGAGCTAGAGCACCAAGCTCCTTTTCGGGGATCGTGATTGGGAATATCGAGACACATGGTCACACGAATGTCAAACTGTTGAAAGCCAAAATGCTGAAATGAATGCAAGATCCCTTGGAATCAATCCAACGGTGCTGGTGAATTTGAACAAGATCGGAGGGCTACTGTAGCACGACACAGTGTAACTGCCAGAAACCACTGATGGTTTCTACCAAAGGACTCGATGACACTTCGGGATGATTGACAGAGGAGGTGAAGAGTCTTTGGGAATCTTCAAGAGGAATGAAGATGTTTGTGGAGGCGATTGACAGCTGGATGAGCATTGAGGCCTGTAACTGGAACAGAGAAGGTGAGCTTGACTGTCACAGAGAAGACGAAGAGTCTCAAATTGCCAGAGAGGCTGAGGAATCTCAGTATAACATATAGTGACGTTGAACAAGTGGAAAACGACCAGAGAAGCTGAAGAGTCATGATGATGATCAGACAAAGCACTCAAGTTGTGGACGAATTTGGCGCAAAGTGAGAATGCAAAGGCATTGTGAATATTGCATGCACAAAGACAACAAAGACTATAAGAATGTTGAACAAAGAAGAGAGAGGTTGTTGTCGTTGTGTAGGAGAATTCAGGTGTGTACAAGGAGGCAGAACACAGGAGAATAAATGCACAGTAGAGGAAGGTTGCATTGAAGGGATATGGTGCAAAGAGTATAAAAGGCAGAAGAATAGAAAGTGCAAGGGGCGTGCAGAAGACACTAATGCAGATAGAATAGAGTAGTGTAACAGAACAACAACAAGGCTGGTAAGCCATTGAATAACTTTATATCACTGTAATAAGCTTTAGTAACCCATAATTTACATACCAAGGTGGTTGGGAGGTGTTAGGGAGGAATGGTGTCCTCAAAGGTTCAAGTGGGTGCTTGAACACAGGGAGTTGGTGCTTCCTTCTAGTTGGTGCTAGAGAAACCAGGGCATTGGTGCTTCCTTCTAGTTGGTGCTAGAGAAACCAGGGAGTTGGTGCTTCCTTCTAGTTGGTGCTAGAGAAACCAGGGGGTTGGTGCTTCCTTCTAGTGGGTGCTAGAGAAAACAGAGAGTTGGTGCTCTCAGCAAGTTGCATCTTGCAAAAATAGAGGTTGTAGCCTCACAATGAGTTGGTGCTCATATGTATGATAATGTAAAGAATGTAGATAATACTTATCATATAAATAAAAAGAGTTTTTTACCCTGTATGGGTTTCCTCGGGAATTATCTGTCTCTGTCTTCTCATATATGTGACTAATGTTGAATGTGCCTTTGTTTATTTCCCATTATTGTGATCATCATTGAGTGCCCTATAAGGATTTTAAAAGAAGCATAATTGTTTAAGCATGGTAACAACTGATTCACCCCCCCCCCCTCTCAGTTGTCCAACAGCCCCCACCCAGGGTTCTATGCCACAGAGAGAATAGTGCAGAGGGATAAACCACAGAGCTCCAAAGTTCTTATATTTTTAAAAATTATCTAAGTAAAATTCAAACGGTAACCTTATTAATATTCCTGAAATCAATACATATCTCTAAGGTTCCATCATTCTTCTTCACAAAAATAATCGGGGCTCCCCAAGGTGACACACTTGGGTGTATATACCCCTTCTTCACAAGTTCTTCAAGCTACATCTGTAACTCTTTTAGTTCTGGTGTTCCCATTCTATAAGGTGTCTTAGACACTAGAGTAGCTACTAGAACCAAGTCAATAGAGAAATCAATGTCTCTCTTTGGTGGTAGTTCCATAATTTCTATAAAAAAATATTCAAAACCCCTCAAAACTACATGGTCTTCAATGTTTTCTGCTTTGTCTTTGGTTGCCTCCTCCATGGATGCAAACATATGACATCCTTTCCTAAATCTCTTCTTCAACTGCATATATGAAATGCCTCTAATAGCTACAACTCTTGGAATACCTTGAATCTTTCCTTGCTTCCCTTCCTCATCAAGACACGTGATTTTCTTTTTGTAATGGTCTAGGAAAACATGATGTTTCTCCAACCAATCCATGCTAATTAGAAAATCATATGAACCCAATGGTATGATGTTCACATCCACCTTTATATTGAGTCCATTCATTTCTATCGGACAATCTTTAACCAACTCATTGATTTTCCTCTAAGCCCCTGTGGCTAACTGAACTAACCAAGATTTATTATGCTTACTTCTTTGCAAGTAAAATATTTCAACAATGTTAGCATTTATGTAACTATGGTTGGCTCCAGAATCAATTAAAATTGTTATGGGCTCATTATTGATCTTACCTTCCACTTCAATCATGGGAGATTGATATTCAGCTTGCATGTTATCCAAGGTTTCATAAATACTTTGCATGCTCCTGCCCATTTTTTCCATTGTTTCATCTTCCTGAATGTTGTGGAAAATCCTCATTCTTTCTCCTTTGTGAGCAAAGTCCCTATATAGATGATTTTCCCCACATTCCCAACATTGCATCGACTGCTACCTTGGCCTATTTCCAAATGAATCTGTAGTCTTGTGTTCATTTTTTGTGACTTGACTGTGTTGATTTGCTTGGAACATATTCCTAAAACAAAGTGTCTTAAAACCCTTCTGCCTTTGATCCTTCTTATCCTTCATCTTTTCATTCCAATCTTTTTGTACAATTGGTCTTCCTTCGCTCTCCTCCTACAGATGCCTTGCTCTCCTTATGGTTTCCTCCAAGGTTTGGGGTTATCATATTGAATTTATCACTGTAGAAAGAGGGTAATCCACTTAGAAACCTTTGGATTTTGAATTTCTCATCCTTGATGAAGTCAACATACTTCAACAATTCAAAGAACCACTTCTCATATTCCTCCATTTTCATGGTTCCCATCTTGAGTTCAAATAACTCTTTCATATTTATTTCATAGTAATGTTCGGAGAAATATTTCTCTTGGAAATATCCCTTGAAAGGCCTCTATGAGATTCTTTTCTCATCAATGTTCTTGGCTTGCTTAACTTGATCCCACCACATGGTTGCCTTTCCTTGCAAGTGGTAGGTGTAAAATATAGCTTCCACCCGAGATGGGTAATCATGCAGCTAGAAATATGTCTTCATTTCCAATAGTCAGGCCTTAACATCTTCTCCTTTCTTGTGATTTCCATTGAAATTTGGTGAATTAATCTTCCTGAGTTTTCCCTACAAGATGTTTTCCTCAGGTATTCTCCTTTTCCTCCAAACATGAGACACACTTGGGCTTCTCCCTAGAGATGAAATTGAATGTCTTCTTTTGGTGGAATGCCTTAGAGAATGATGGTGTCTACTCATGCTTCTTGACATCCTATCATTCCCATGATCATCTCTTTTTCTATGGGATCTTTATGTTGATACTTGTCTAGCACTAGTTGCTTGCTTGGTGCCAAAGTCCTTGTTAAATTTATTTTGTAGCATATCTAAGATTTCAATTATCTCTTTTTCATCCTTCATGATCCTCTCATTATCGGACCTATATCTCTTCACTTATTTTCGCACTCTTCTCATAGTTACAGTCCCCTTCCTATATTTTCTCCCATTAGACACAGTCTCAACATTACCCATGCTGATATGAAAACCTCCAATTTCTTCTCCATGGCTATAAAACATCCTCCATGTCTCTAGTTCTCATGTAGGAACTAAAGTGTACTTTTATGTATCTCTAATTCTGCAAGAATCTGCATGCAATAATTGTTGTTAGAATTAAGCATATTGCAAAAACATTATCAATTAGATTATGGGTCATTCTTCATTTTAAATTATGAACAATATTAATGTACCAATCCTAAGTAGGATTCCTTAAATGCATTCATTTTCGAAACAAATTTCCAATGGTTGTCCTCATGCCTCAATATGAGTTTTGAGTGAATAGTTACAACAATTACAAGTTGCAATTTCCACTCTTTTGCTACTACAGAATTCACTTTTATCACTTTTGAAGAGAATATAATGTACGAATCAAAATTCTAGGTTGACAAATCTCTTCTACTTCTCAATAAAATTTCAACGACTATTTGTTTTCTCCAATCCAACCTCCGAGTTGAATTTATGGTGGAAAAATAGTGAAGGAACATTCATTAGCATGTGCAACATATTAGCAACGCTCAACAACCGTCTGATCATTTCTTGATTAGATCTTCGTCGTTGATCTATATTAATGGATTCACTGCAGATCTAAGTCACATCTCGTCTTCATACCTTCCATGAATCTTCCACCAACACTTAGCTTCTTTTTCCTTTGTGGACTCATAGACTCAGAAAATCGCAGACTCATAATATTGTAACCTTCCTTTCATAAGTTTATCCAAAAAGTCTCAACACTTGACCATTTTTCAATCTATGCAGACTCGTAATCTTGTAATGTTCCTTTCATAAGTCCATCTGAAAAGTATAAATACTTAACCATTTTTTACATCTATGCAGACTCATGAACTTATAATATTGTAACCTTACTTTCATAAGTTCGTCTGAAAAGTCTCAACACTTAACAATTTTTTTCATCTATCCGGACTCGCGGACTCATAGACTCATGATATTGTAACCTTCCTTTCATAAGTTCGTACGAAAATTATCAACACTTAACCATTTTTTCCATCTACGTGGACTCGCGGACTCATAATCGTATAACCTTACTTTCATAAGTCAATCTGAAAAGTCTCAACACTTAACCATTTTTCCATCTACGCGGACGCGCGGACTTAACACTTAGACAAATTCCAAGATCTTACCGTGGTTTCGTGGGACTAACAGTTGGCCTACCACATGGCCCACATCACCCGCCAACTATAATACTTTCCAACATGTAACTACCACAGTGGAAATACATGTCGTTCATCTACCACTTCCTCGGCCTCCACATCATGCCCACGTCATCGTATGAAAAAAAATGCCCATTTTTTTTCCAATTTTTTTTTTTTTTTAATTTCCAAAGAGGCTTAATTCTTCACATTACCCATGAAATTTCTCTTAATTTTTACTTGCAGTAATTTAAATAAACAAGTTGTAGAAATAATACAGAATTAATTCTCTACGAGTTTTCTCTTAAGCGTTCTACTAACTCGGCCCACCCAGGCTCAATGTTGAAAACTGAGCTCTGATACCACCTTGTAACATACCCAACACCCAGGATGGGCCATGCCACATAAAAATCTGTTTATTACGACTCTGATACCATAATGTAATCATTATCTAGCCAAACCGAGGAACCTTGCGGTGCAGAATACATATAAAACTGAAACTTCTGCAAACTAAAGTAATTTGTTTATTGTTAGTCGATTTCCTATAGCATACAACTACAAATCTAAAATAGATTTAGCTATTATCTATAACCATAAAATAGATGCATTTAAAGAATGTTAATAATCAATATGAAATGCAACTAAACCACTCACTACATCAAAATATAAGTCATTCTCATTTAAGCAGAGTTCACGCACAACAAGACAAAACACTTATCTTTAAACAAGAATCATGCAACCAGTTGCTCAAGATGGATGTTCCACCCAACCATAGATTGATTGTTCCAAATATCAACAATCAGTCAACCCTAAGATGAGGCCAGTAATACACAAAAGAGGGTGGTCTCTCACATTCCACTCGCCTCTCATAAAACTCATAACCCAGCCGATATCCTCCTACAACTATTTTGATTTTTTTACCGGCTCTCTTCCTCCTAACCTGCACAACCAAAGGAATGCACCATTCGTTTATCAGGGATAACCCAAGGGATGTACTATACATTTATCAGGGATAACCCAAGGGATGTACCATCTATTTATTAGGGTTAACCCAACGAATGTTTCATTCGTTTATTAGGGTATCTCTGGCATAGGTAACTGGGAATATCTTAGCTAGGAAATCAAGGGAACTTGTTGTCAGGAAAAATATTAGCAAACCAACAACAAACACTTGTTTTCTAAATGAAACTCACACAGGAGTTCACTCTTCAGGCCTGACAACCTGGCTCTTCAATTCTCCATCTCCAACTCACTCCAATTATGCTCTAGAGTTCTCCCTCCATGATTGCACCTACTCCAATATCTCTTTATTTCTCCCTTCATTTCTTCCCATGCACAAACTTGACTGCTACCAACTGTTGTCCCAACCCATACAAATTTCCTCTATTGTGTATTTCCTTTCTTGACTCGCACTCTTCCCCAATCTGATTGTACTCAACCCCCATGTACCCAATAACTTTGGGATGTGACCACTCACACCCACCCTCTTACATGTATTCAATGATTGGCTTTAGGAACACTCAATCAAAAATGAGAGGGTTCGTATACAATATGAAAGTTTAGGAAAATGGGTTTAATTAATGTACATGGGTAATTCCCCCTTTGACCCCCCTCTTGGTCATTATCATAGACACTTACCTCTTTGTGGATTAATTCATCCCCCATGTCTTGTCCATGTCCCATTTAGCAGCTGGCATCACATTTTATTATTAAAACATTGAAATACAATTCACATATTACATTGCTTGTCCATAGCCACATATTATATCCACATAAGCATTAATTAAACTAGGGATTATAATGGGTATGTTACACTTGCTAACCCAACCAAATGAGTAAGGTCTAGAAAACATTGTGTAAAATTATACATCTTCACCATTGCTTTTGAGATCAATTTTCATTGGCTTCCAATGTGACACTATGGTAATGAGATCCTTAATCCTCATAGTATATTTTATTTCATAATCTAATTGAATGAAATGGATGTCTAACATTAAGTATATACCCTTGTATGCAAGGAAAATTTGAGAGGCTAAATTTTTCCCATGTGATAATTTTCCATTTTTTTTCCAAAAAATGATTCATCAATTTCCATTTTTTTCTAAAAATGATTCACACAAATTCTATAGGATAAAATTATTTTATTTTTAAAATCACCAAAATTTTATAGAAACTACATAAAATCCTTAAAAGTTTGAATATTTTTACAAATATATCGCCAAACATTTAATAGTTGTAATTTTAAGAATTAATAAGTTATCACCAAATATGACCTCAAATGTCCTTTACAATTTCCTTTGGTGCTTTATCCTTCTTCAAAGATGAGGAGTATTGCATTAAAATAGTATTGGGAATTGGAATTAAGAGTCAATGTGGCTAAATATATTGCACTAGAATAGTCTTGAGTATTACATTAAAATAGTCTTGGGAATTGGGATTAAGAGTCAAGATGGATAAATATATTGCATTAGAATAGTCTTGGGGATTGAGATAACACAAGTCTTATACCCTTTTAGGTTATATATATATATATATATATATATATATATATATATATATATATATATATATATGAATGAACAACTTGAATTTGTCTAATGTGAAGATCCTCTTGGATCAATATACATGCCATAATAGTATTGTTAGTTTTTGGATAGATGGAATGGACATATTTTGGACAAGTACATATTTTAAGTAGGATTATGAGACATGCAATAATATATCTTTGTATTACACTACCAATGGTTTGTTCATGGACATTTATTTATATTAGAAATTTCCATGACCAAACCATTGGTAGTGTAATACAAAGATAGAATATGGCATGTCCTAGAATCCTACTTAAAAGATGGACTTGTAGTCCAAAATATGTCCATTCCATCTATCCAAAAACTAGCAATACTATTATGGAATGTATATTGATCAAAGAGGATCTTCACATTAGAAAAATTCAAGTTGTTCCTAATTTCTGCTTAAAACTATTTGCACGAGAAGAGCTCACAAAGATATTTTCGACACAATTTCAAATGGACTTCGTATGAGAAAGATATGGCTTATTGAAGGTTTGGGAAAAAGGGAAAAAAAATGAAATGCTTAGTACATAGTGTGTGCTCTTGTATTTTTCATTTTTATTTTAATAGGAAATTACTAATGCAACTGTGAGAGTTGTGTAGCATTGTAGTTTCCTAGTCCAAGGGGAATGTTGATATCTTCATGCAAATATTTGAGAAAACCTATCCCTTGAATTGTGCCCAGACCCTAATTTATTGGATCTAGAGAGTTATTCTCTCCTTTGAATATTGAGCTAGTTCTCAACAATGTAAAATTATTAAAGTCCATTTTTCTCTTTGGAAAAAAAAGGGAATGATTTGTAAACTCTTTGAAGGAGAATAATCAAGTTGTAGGCTTGGTTTTGAATTGTTAGCCCTTTTTGTTAAAGGAGATAAACCCCTTATTGGGAGAAATTTGTAAGCCCCTTATTGAGAGAATGAGCCACTTATCGTGAGAAGCTTTCTTTCCCTTGTAAAGGAGAGAAGCAGACCCTTACTAGGAGAATATTTTCATCCCTTTTTTGTAAAAGGAGAAGCCCTTTGAATGGAGAATTAATGGAGGGGTTCATTGATTGAGAGAAACAGGAGATGTAGCCAGAATTTGGTGAACTTTATTATCAATCTAGTTTTCATATTGTCTCATTTGCTTGTTGTTTAATTTTAGTTTTAAATGGTGAATTTAAATTATTATGCCAATTTTTAAGTTAATGATGGAAAATTGAGAAATTTGTGATTCATCCAAAACAAAGGTGGAAAATTGAGTCAGTTTTATATTGCCCATTTTTTGGATCAAGTTGGTATCAGAGCATTTTTTTGAAGGTTTTCTTAACACCTTTTCCACTTTGTGTTAGATTCTTCAATTGGTTCCATTTGCATTTTGGAAGTGCAAGTTTCTTGGTTGCAAAAGAAAAACCATGGGAAAATATCTAGAGAGAGAAAGGCTTCAGTAGCTTGAAACATAAACTAGCAGATTCAAGAGGAAAACTCTAAATTGAGAAGAAGATTGCAACTCTCCAAGGATGATAAGCAAGAGATGCAAGACACATTGTTGTTCCATGCAAAATTTCTCATAGGAATCATTCAAGATTTGCAACTTGAGTTGCAATCCATGGATGAGATTTTGGAAAAGTTCCATAATGATGAAGGAGTGGAGAAGAATGAAGATTCTACCATGAAAACAAGACCGTATTCTACCACAGTTTCTCAAACCATGACTAGGGTATGCATCATCAGTAATTTTTCATGTTATCTCTATTCCCATTAATATGTAGATGCTTCTTTTGGTGAATTTGAGAAGCATACCCAGGATATTGGTTCTAAGTTTCTAACCAAGATGGGATTTGATGGAAATGGCATTGGAATCATTAGTCAAGGAATGACTAATCCCATATAGGTTGAGGAAAGACCTCATTGTGCAAGTTTGGGATATGTTATTGGAAAAGAATAAGTTGGAGAATGATCCCAGATAGTTGAAGAAAAAGAAGCTTCAAGAGAAGAACCCAAGCCACTATCTATAAAGAAACATCCCATGTAAGGAGATGTCACACCACTCCATGATGATGAGAGTGAATGCAAGTTAGAATCAAGACATGTAAAATATTTCAATCATGGTAAAATCATCAATAAAGAATGAAAATCATCTCCAAAGAGAGAAGAACATCCCAAAGGAGGAGGTAAAATGTTTCCCCCTCTTCATACTTGCACAAAGGACAAACCTAAAAGGTATGGAAAGCATGAGTAATCCAATGTTTTATTCAATTATGAGAAGAGTGGCCATATAATAGAAAATTTGTGGTATGCATATCCATGTACTTTTGTGGATTAAATAACCATTTTGTAGCAATGTGTTGGAAGAGAAATCCCATACAGAGGAAGATCATGTCCTTCATGAAGGTACAAGATGCAAAGACCACTATCCAAGTAAAAATGGGTAGAATGGAAATAAAGGCTTATTTCCCAAGAAAATGAGAAATAATTATTGCATTGATTGTAGTATGAGTGGTCATTGGAATGACAAGTGTTGTAAACTTCATCCACAAATTTGTCCAAATCATTGCAAGGAAGATGTGAAAGCACCCATAAAGGAA
>ML788244.1:86576-108766 GCA_009831015.1 Picea engelmannii
GATGGGTTCATAAGGGCTTTCAGAGGCATCAAATTTAACTATTTTGAATGCAAACTACATGGATAAATGACTAGAGAATTATTATCCTATGATTTTCCAAGGAGAAAATGGGACATGTTCTCATGAATTCATGCCTAATGCTCCCCCACTTATTATAAAAATATGGAAAAGATTGTGGTTTTGGTGATCAGATTGAGCACGGGTATTGGCTTGGTGACTATTCATCATCTGGAAAAGCAAGGTATCATTGTTGTTCTAACTACCCATAACCATGCATATGGCTTGGCCATTGCAAAAATCATCAACCAAAATGTTCATTTACATCAACTAAATGTGCAAAGTGATCAAATTATTTCTCTCTTGGCTGATTGTATTAAAAATAATTCGGTGGAATTGATATTCTGATTAATAATGTTGGAGTGACTGGAGAGAAAAATAGACTAGGATTTATGGGAGAGTTGTGACATTAGTTTTTTAGTTCTATTAACCAATTGATATTTCAGAAAAGGTTTCAATGAATATTACAAGATTGCAAAGGCATGCATCGATACAAATTACTTGGGTGATAAGAGAATGGTGAAAGCCCTACTTCTTCTATTGAAACCATCATCCTCCAGATCCATAATTGTGAATGTCTAATCACATGGGGGAAATTTAACCATTAATGGAAAAAACAAATTAGCCAAGAAAATTGCAATACTAGAAGGAGGTTGTAATTTTCTAGATATAAAAAGTATGCAGAACAGAAATAAAATGCTAGAAATGGCAGATAAATAACAATATAACTAGAACAACACCACAATAACACTAAAATGATATCAAAATAACACCAGAAAGAGAACTTTGATTCTGAGAGCAATGTTCACGGGCCTCTTCGAGGGGGAAACCTCCAATCGAGCATAACTCTATTACAATAATATCCAAGCTAGGGTTATCATACCCTCGACTCATATTTATACTAAATATGTCTATCAAAAGAACCATTTAGAGGAAGATCCTTCTAGAAGCAGAAGCTTCTATTAGGTCTTCTTACATTCGACTTATTCTACTTTATTGCAAGGCCTTATTAATATTGACCTTTATTACATCCGAATATATTGTTCTACATACGTGAGGGGTTAGGTCCCTAACATGTCCTCCCCCTTAAAAACAACCTTGTCCGCAAGGCTTGAGATGTGGAAATTGCTGCAGAATGGTAGTTGGTTCCCAAGTGGCATCTACTGGAGTTGTATCTTTCCACTAGACTACAACTTCCTTGATGGTTCGTTGACGCAGGCGACACTCACGCTGGTCTAAAATTGCTTGAGGTTGTAGCCAAATGGATCCTTCTTCATCCAACTCGGGAAGGTTGGTTTTAGTTTGGAACTTAGTTCCAATCACCTTCTTTAAGCATGAAACATGAAAGACATGATGTAGCTTAGAATGACTGGGCAAATCTAACTGATAGGCCACCTATCCCACATGCTTGAGAACGGTATAAGAACCATAAAATTTGGGCGCCAACTTCTGACAATGGTCGGCCTTGAGGGAATTTTTCTTGTAAGGTTTCAATCGAAGAAATACCTGATCCCCTTCTATAAATTGACGTTCAGAGCGACCTTGATCCGCTTGTTGCTTCATGCAATTCTGGGCCATGACCAAATTTTCTTTGAGGGTATAGAGAATAGCCTCTCGAACTGTAAGTATTTGGTCAACCGCCTGGACCTTCGAGACACCTGGTACATATGAGAGAACTGAAGGTGTCTTTTGTCCACGTACCGCTTTAAAAGGAGTCATGAAGGTAGTTGTATGGTATGATGTGTTGTACCACCATTCAGCTAGGGGTAACCATTAAGCCCACTAATTTTTCTTTTCCGATGCAAAACAACTCAAATATGTTTCCAAACACTTGTTGACAACTTCAGTTTGACCATCAGTCTGGGGATGATAAGTTGTGCTAATATGTAATTGGGTGCCTTGAAGCTTGAACAATTCTTGCCAAAAATTGCTGGTGAAATTTGGGTCGCGATCAGAAACAATAGAATGTGGCATGCCATGAAGCTTGAAGACCTGATCCATGAAAAGTTGAGCCACAATGGATTCTGTAAATGGGTGTTGAAAAGAACAGAAATGAGAATACTTGGAAAGGTGATCAACTACCACCATGATGACTTATTTATTTCCTGATTTAGGTAAGCCTGTAATAAAATCCATAGAGATATCCCTCCAAATAGTAGGTGGGATCAGAAGCGGTTGTAGTGTGCCAGGAGATTTTACTATTTTGACCTTGTTGTGTTGATAGACATCACATTCAGCTACAAAATTATGAACGTCTTGTTTCATATCATCCCAGAAAAAAGAACATTTAACCCTCTCATAGGTTTTGGTAAACCCGGAGTGCCCAGCTGTGGGTGTATCATGAAGCTTAGAAAGTATTGTGGATTTAAGTTTTGACTGTTTACTTAAATACAAATGGCCTTTGTATCGAAGCTCATCATGGAGCCAAGAGTACCCTGGGGGGACTGAATAATTGGACTGCAATTGTTGTATCAGATGCGGAGTTTTGGGATCTTCTAGATATTCCTGGAAAACGACTTTGAGCCAATCTGGTACAATGAAGGAGAGAAAAAAGGGATACTTCATCTTCATATTTTCGGGAAAGTGCATCCACAACCACATTGCCTTTTCCTTTCTTGTAAATGATCTCATAATCATATCCAAAGAGCTTAGTCACCCATTTTTGTTGCTCTGGGGAGGAAATGTGTTGTTCCAAAAAATACTTGAGGCTTTGATGATCTGTCTTAATTTGGAAGCATTACCCCAATAGATAAGGGCGCCACAGATCAACAACATGCAGAATAGCCAACATTTCCTTTTCATAGATTGATTTGCCCAAATTTTGTTTAGACAGTTGTTTGTTGGTAAAGGCCAAAGTTCGACCTTCTTGCATAAGGACAACACCAATTCCTTTCCCTGAAGCATCACATTCCAGAACAAAGGTATTTGTGAAATCGGGAAGGGCCAGGATTGGAGTGGTGCATATGGCCATCTTCAAGGTTTGAAAGGCCTGAGAAACTACTGGAATCCAAGTGAAAGAATTATTTTTAAAGAGTGCAGTGAGAGGTGTCGCAATCTTTCCATAATTCTTAACAAATTTGCGATAATAACATGTTAAGCCCAGAAATCCACGCAAGCTTTTGAGATTCTTTGGGTGAGGCCATTCTTGCATAGCTTCAATCTTTTTAGGATCCACCCTAACGTCATCCTTGCCAACAAGATGACCCAAGTACTCAACTTTCGAGGCACCAAAAGCACATTTAGATTGTTTCAGGAAAATTTGGTGCTGAGAGAGTAGATGGAGAACTCGATCCACATGAGCAAGATGCTCTATCTAGATTTTGCTATAGATGAGGATATCATCAAATAAAACTAAGACAAAATGACGGAGAAAAGGATGGAAGACATGGTTCATGAAGCTTTGGAAGGTGGAGGGGTCATTACACAAGCCAAAGGGCATGACCAAAAACTCATAGTGGCCCTCATGAGTTCTAAAGGAAGTCTTAGGAATGTCTGCCTCTTTCATACGGATATGGTGGTAGCCAGAACGAAGATCAACTTTAGTAAAGAACTGGGCACCACTCAATTCATCCAAGAGGTCATCAATGACAAGAATGGGAAATTTGTCTTTAATGGTGAGTTTGTTGAGGGCACGGAAGTCAGGAGACATGTGCCATGAACCTTATTTCTTCAGTACCACGACCACAGGAGAAGAGTAGGGGCTCGTACTAGGGCGGATAACTCCTATGTTAAGATGTTCTTGAACCATTTTCTCAATTTCATTTTTTTGGGAAAAGGGGTGGCGATAGGGACGAATATTGGGAGGAAGGCTTCTTGGTACAAGGGGAATGGAATGATCATGAACACCATGGGAAGGAGGGAGTCCCTGGGGAGTGGAAAAGACCAGTTGATGTTTAGAGAGGATGGATTGGAGGTCTTACAGCACAGAGGGTGTCTCAGCTGCTTGTATGGCATGGAGTTGGTAAATAATGCCAGAATGGCCTTTTTTGAGCAGATTTTCCATGCGATGGGAACTAATGATCTTAGGTGAACCAGCGATGATGCCTTGGAACTTATATTGTTGGCCCTCCTGGTCGAATTGCATGGTTAATTCCTTAAAATCCATGAGAATGGGACCCAATGTCACACCCTCCCATGTCGATAGAAAACATATGATATTTCAGGTGGTAGTCACCAATTTGGAGACACGCATTTTCACAATGCCCTCCACATTTCATGGAGCCACCATTGGCAATCATGATTTGGAAATTATTGACTGCATGGATATAGCAATGGGTTTCTTGGGCAATGCGGCGATGAATAAAATTATGGGTGCTTCCACCATCAACAAGAATGATGACCTTCCTATGCTTGATGTAGCCAATTAGCTTGAGGGTTTGGGGGGCAGAGAATCCAGTGAGAGAATTTAGGGAAATGACTGGTTCTACTTCGGGAGGGTCTGAGGGAAGGGTTATGTCTGTGGGTTCAAGAGACTCAGACACGCAAGTAGTTTCAACATCCTCTTCTGAAATATCCTCCGAGATGGTCATAAAAATCATTTGTTCCTTACACTTGTGGCCCATAAAATATTTTTCATTACAATTATAACAAAGGCATTTGAGTTGGCATTCATCCATTTCATCCCTAGTCAATTTTTGGGTCTTTAGTGGAGCAGAAGGAGTAGTGGGATTTACTAGTTTAGTGTGAGGAATAAAGGGGGGTTTCTGGTTTTGAGAAGAGACAACACGTTGTGATTCCTTAGCTCTTTTAGTAGCCTCCACCCAACCCTGAGGCCAAGCCATGAGGACATGGGCACGAATATCATCCTTGAGGCCACTGATAAAACATTATCGGAAAAAAAGCATCAGACATGCCCTCTATATGAAAATTCAATCGCTCAAAAGCAATTATAAAGTCTTCCACTATTCCAGATTGTTTCAACTTTGTCAAATGGACTAAATGGTTGCTTTCAGTGTCAAAGCGTTCATAAATCTCTGCCACAAAGTGTGTCTAGGCAATATACCCTTGATGGGAAGTTTTTCTCCATTGCCACCATTTCCAACGTTCTTGATCTAGATGGAGAACACCATACCAGAGTTTTTCCAAGTCATCGGTAATGTCGTACAAAGAGAAATAATGTTCCATTTGAGTTACCCAACTAGTGGGATCTGAGCCATCAAATTTGGTCACATCCACCCATGGAAGGTGTAGGTCACGTTGAAAGTGATGGTGCTGAAAATTATGGGAATGAGAGAAAGTTTAAGCTTTGGTATGCAAAGGTGGGTCAGATAAAGGGGGATCTGTAGGGATATGCAGCTTGGTGCAGATCATCGAAATGACATATTCAAGTTGGGTAGTCATGTCTTGTTTGAGGTCTTCTTTGAGTTTGGTGATTGATGCGGCAATGGAGGAGTGCATGTTTTGATTGATGGTGGAAATATTGGCACTAAGTTGTCTCACTTCTTGTTGGGTCTCTGTGAAATTATATTGCAAGGTATTGAAGTGAGCTTCCAAGTCTTGGCTACAGGTATGGGCCATGATGACGAGGGAACTGAAAAGGGGCGAGCAGGGTCAAAAAATTTGTTGAAAAGTGATAGGTATGAATGTGATAAGGGCGAAGAGATAAATCCAATGGAATAGGTCTCAAATAATGGTGCAAAAATTTCCAGACTCGTTTTTTTTTTCTACACCTACAGAGTTATACTCTAGTCTGAAGAATACTACAGTGATGAAATGCCCAAATGCTTAACCAGAAAGAAATGTGTAGTGATTTGGCAACTCGAACACAGTTGTGCGACAATAGATCTTGTTTTTTTTTATGTTTTGTTTCCGTCCCCAAGGGTTAGGTATTCAAGGGTTCTACAGACAAAGGCTTTCCCTGTGATATAGCTCTCTGATATACGTGCGGTGTCCAACAGTAGTACTCAGCCCAATATCTCAGGGCACCAACTAAGGAGGCTAGACCGTGCCCTTAGTCATACTACCCGACTACCCAGGTACTAGAGAGTGTCTTCCCGAGTGTTGTTCTCGGTGACACTCTAGAATTCAGGTGGCCGATCGGTTTATCTAAAGAGGGATTCAGGAAATATAGGTCGGTCTGTATACAGGTGTTGTCTGATGCGCTACCACTCGAAGGGGTACCAACAGGGTTTACAAGGGTGGCCAACAAATGTGCGCTTAAGAACCACTTGTATTTCCTGCGTGTATGAATCCCTCAACCACGGGTTTATGTGCTTAACGACAGATCTTTGTATCTTAAAGACGTCAGAATACGTCTCTACCCTAAAAAAAAATTAACCCACAATTTTCTGCCTAGGAAAGTGCTTTAATACCACTTGTAATATTCTAGATATAAAAAGTATGCAGAACAGAAATAAAATGCTAGACATGGCAGATAAATCACAATATAACTAGAACAACACCACAATAACATTGAAATGATATCAAAATAACACCAAAAAGATCACTTTGATTATGAGATCAATGTTCATGGGCCTCTTCGAGGGGGCAACCTCCAGTCGAGCAGAGCTCTATTACAATAATATCCAAGCTAGTGTTCTCATACCCTTGACTCCTATTTATACTAAATATGTCTATCAAAAGAACCATCTAGAGGAAGATCCTTCTAGAAGCATAAGCTTCTATTAGGTCTTCTTACATTCGAATTATTCTACTTTATTGCAAGGCCTTATTAATATTTACCTTTATTACATCCGAATATATTGTTCTACATATGTGAGGGGTTAGGTCCCTAAAAAAGGCACATGAACTACGCCTCTATATCAAATCATCAAGGTCATTCTCAATCATCATGAGGATGAGACTGGGATGTATCTTGTATATGCCAACAAAAGTGAAAATGATATTCTCCTTCATGATGACATGGATGATTGGGCCAACAAATATTTAGGACTTTTTTTTTTATGCAAGGAAGGGTATTCTGAAGTGGGTCAGGTGCCAATATTGAGCAAAGAATGCACTTTATCTGATTCCAATGGAAAGGTTTTTTATCTTGCACATATGCATATAGTGATTAATTTTAATGTCAAATAACATGAGGTTTGATCGCCACCGTGCTCTCCATTTTTTAACATTCTTCTTGGTCCAAAGGATGAAAAGTGTTTTATTTGTCTTTATGCATATGAATATGGAGTGGAATTGTATGAACTTCCTTGCAACCACCATTTTGCAGATGCATTGAAAAGTGGTTGTGCATGACTGCCACTTGTCCTCTTTGCAAATACAATGTTGTCAAGAATGGCTACGACAATGGAGTAGTGATTTCCAGCAAATAATAACCAAGTTTCCATCTGTATGGATTTATTATGTGCATAGGTGCAACAGTTGCACGAGCTCTAAAATCTACCCTCCAAGGAATACTACTTTCCTCTGAAGGGGAGCAATTGAACTCCATGAATTTGTTGTTGTACATGGCCCCAATTGTAGTTTTGGTTTTGTTACATGATGCTCTTATAATGGAATCAAGTGTGATGTTAATATGTGTGGAACTTACAAGACATGAAAAATTAATGGTATATTTTTTCTATAATGGCTTAATCTGTGAACTTAACCAACTTTTTGGTCACCAAACATACAAGTGCACTAACCCTTCAGGTACTTGGGAATGCAAAAGGTGTGGTTGCAGTGGTGGTATCAATATTATTATTTCTAGTTTTCCTCCTTTGTTGATAAATTTCAATAACAAGGAGAAAGCATAAACTAGCTTCCAAGAGAGATAAAATAAATCCACCATCTATGATCATGGACCGAGAATTTTAGTGGACTAAAATTTTATTTTTTGGGGGAGGTGTGATCTAGGAGGATCTTCACATTATAAAAATTCAAATTGGTCCTAATTTCTACTAAAACCTATTTTCATAGTGAATATCTCGTAGAGATATTTCTAATGTTATTTGAACAAGGTCAAATGGAATCTGTATGCAAAATATATGGATCATTGAAGTTTTGGGGAAAAAGGCGAAAAATATAAAATGAAATGCTTAGTACATATAATGTGCTCTTGCATTTTTCATTTTTATCGTAATAGGAAACTAATTCAAGTGTGAGAGCTATGTAGCATTGTAGTTTCCTACTCCTAAGGGGAATGTTGAGATCTTCATGGGCATAGTTGAGATATTTTCTCAACATATCCCTTGAATTGTGCCAAAATCCTAGTTTATTGGATCTAGAGAGTTATTCTCTCCTTAGAATGTTGAGGTAGTTCTCAATAATTTAAAATTATTAAAAGTACATTTTTCTCTTTGAAGGAAAAGGGAAGGATTTTTAATCTCTTTGAAGGAGAAAAAACAAGTTGTAGAATTGCTTGTGGATTGTTATCCCTTTTGGTAAAATGCATATAAACTTCTTATTGGGAGAACTTTATAATCCCCTTATTGGGAGAATAAGCCCCTTATTGGGAGAATGAGCCACTTATTGTGAGAATCTTTCTTTCCCTTGTAAAGGAGAGAACCAACCCCTTACTAGGAGAATATTTTTAGCCCTTTTTGTAAAAGGAGAACCCCTTTGAAAGGAGAATTAATGGAGGAGTTCGTTGATTGAGAAAACTTGGCAACGTAGCTAGAATTTGTTGAACTCTGTTATCAATATGGTTTGAATATTGCCTCATTTGCTTGCAATTTAATTTTAGCTTTAAATGGTCAATTTTGATTATTATGCCAACTTTTAAGGTAATGATGGAAAATTAAGAAATCTGTAATTGATCTCGAAAAGGAGAAAAACTGAATCAGTTTTATATTTCCCATTTTTGAATCATGTATTTCCATACAACCCTAAGATGAACCATATTTGCAATACATAAAAATATTTCAAGAAAACTAAAAAGAAGACCCATAAGGGACTCCTTCCTACACCTATGAGTATGAGTCCTTTCCATAGTTGGTTTTGGTACTTAGACCTCCTAAGAGGAGTGCCTTCTCATTCACTGCCATGAAATCTTCATAAACCCAGTCTGCATTAACTTTTACAAACCTATACATGGATGCCTTGTATGTTAAACAGTTGAGGATGCGATGAGGATCCTTCATTGTCGCATGCAGAAAGCATTCTATGATTATAAATACCATTCTAGCATTAATGGTATTTAAGAAACACATTATTAACAAAAACACGATCTGAAATACATTATTTATTTATCGAAAGAATGATGCACTTACTCCATACGAAAATTCTTAGAAATCAATTTCAAGTCAATCATGACACCTAATTGGCACTTTCAATTTGTTTACATTAAAAGGTTAACCTTAAATATCAATGATATTTAAGAAACACATTATTGACCATCCATGTCTGAACAAAACACGATGTGAAATATATTATATATAAAAGGAAAGATGTGACTTGCTCCATACGAACATTCATGGAAGTCAAGTGCATTTTGAGCAAAAATTGAAAATTATGTCACTCATTGTACTTATTATGTGGACTTAAAGTGTCTTTACTCAAAAAGAAGCTTAAGCATTATGTAACTTTGAATTGAATTTGATTTACAACACAGTTAACCAAAGCTTTTCCTTTTTTTTATATAAAATGCAAATAATAAATTAGATTCACCATCTACACATGAAATTTTGTTCATATTGCTAATCCGTTTTAACCAAACTCAATAGATAGATATTTGCTAGCAATTTGTCAAAAATAAATACACAAATCTTGACAAATCCACTCCCATCTATCTAAACCATCATTCATAACATTCAATCAATCATAACTTTCAATCAAGATCTTAACTTAAAGATATGATTTACACCAAGATCTTAACCTTTTTTTTTGAAATGGGGTCCATTGGGACATGGTATTTTGGAGCATTTTGGGATAAAATCACATTAAATATAAACAAAATAATATTGTGTGAAAAAATCACATTAAGTATGGGATTCAACAACAAGCACGTTTTCATTTAAAAGTATTTAATGCTAGTGAATTTAGTCGAATGATCACTTTGCCAAGGTTAAACAATTTCAAGTAAGTGATTGGGCACTATTTTTTTACTCTATATTCAAAGACTTCAAAAGGGAAACTAAGAATTAGAATGCTTGGTCCCTATGAGGTTGAGACACTCTTCAACAATGATTTGGTCCAAATGTGTACCATTGATGAAGAAAGGACTCCACTGCTTGTAAATGGTTTTGGATCAAATCTTTACAAAAGGTTTTTTAATAAGGATGAATTTTGTATTCTTTGTAAGGTCAAGCTCAACATTTGAGTGTGATTTAGGGGATTTTCATATTCAACCCAAAAAAAACACTATTCCTGTGACCATACTATAAATAAATAGAGAAAAAGGGAAAAAATAAATAAAAAGAAAAATCTGTATGAAGAAAACCTTCTTCGGGTGTTATAAGGAAAAGTAGTTCTTGAAAACTAAGTTGTTGGTGAGATCTCCTTTGAAAAAAATAATTCCATATGGTGAAAACCCTTTTGGGGGTGCTAAGGGACACTGGTTAACTTTAAAACTAGCCTGATAGTGAGTTCTACATTGTGGAAAAAAATAAGGACACCAAACAAATACTTGCACAACATAAGTATAATTTCCTTTTCTTCCAATTGTTGTTCAACTTTCAGTAGTAATTTCAATTTTCTACTAAATATAATCCAGAATCCAATACTATTGTTGATATATTGTTGTTCCAAAATCTTCCTGGATCCATTATTTCTATAGAATATTTGGGCACTGGTTGCTACTACTACATAACCATCATGTGCTTCATATTGCTACTACGGAATTCCATCTATTGTTTTCACTACCTTCTGTAGTTGCAGATAACTTGGGTATAATTCTCTACATCTTCTCAAAAATGTTGTTAAATCATCTTTTATTGTTTAATAATTTTATATTTTGTAACGGTTACATCTACCCACACTTTCCTTAGCCTACACACATTTCCCACACTCCCACCCATTCCTTAGCCATTCTTTCCCGCTATGTTATCTGAGGAGGGTCAAATATTTAGTTGGAGGGAGGTTCATCAACCCCTATTCAATTGAGCTAATAAATTTATTCATTTTAATGTATCCCATCCTAGATACGAGCATATGTGGTTGTATCTCATTGAATCTATTGATGAAAGACTAGTAAAGAAGCCAATATGATGATTGTTGAATAACTAAGATATAATGGTTGATGGGTTGATCATGATTTTAGCGTTACATAGTTGGAAATAATGTGGGAATTAATACAAAACTCATGAGTAGTTACATAAACTAAATTAACCAACCATATTCAACTTCTACAATAGTCTATGAAGACAACATTTCACAATAGGGAGATAGTTCGAGAAAGCCAACTAGTATTGCTACAATTTTCCTTCTTCCTTTATCTCGCATAGGACACATGCAACCCTTGATATGGAATGTATAGGGAACAAAATGAAATGTAGAGAAAGAAATAGAGAACACACACATAGAAATATAGCAGAGAAAACGATAATATAGTGAAAACCCAACATCTATTAATGAATAAAATAACATAACACTATAGAACATAAATCGGTTAGAACTGTGACTTGTTATTGAATCTACTAATAATAAGAAATCATTAGTACTCAATTGAGAAGAAAAATACCAGCATTGCACAGGAAACCCTAAGACTCAACTTATGGGTCTAGAGTTTAGGCTAGGTTTTTGCAGGTGTGAGGTTTTGCAGTTTATGTACGGGCTGAAGCAATGCAGTTAACTATGTGTAGGCCTTTGTATTTTTCCTTGCTGACATGGAAATTGTTACTAACTTGGACAGGGAGAAAGAGGATTCCCTTTGGGCTAGTGAGGGCCTTTTTAATCCTGATGAGGACCACAGGTGTATGTGCCAGAGTCTATGTGATGCCTCTTTTCTCAGTTCATCTTGACACTTGTTGCTTAAGGAAAATGCGGTGGTTGATTATGGGTCCATGGATTCAAGTTTGGTTGGTGAACAATGGATAAGTATTGGAAAATCTGCTCCTTTAGAGAATATTTCTCACATCTAGGGGAAGGCAGTGGTGAAGCTTCCAAAGGTTTTAGCTACTATAATCTCTTTTAAGGGAAGGGGTGCTAGAAAAAATCGGTCTAGAGAAATTTCTACAAAGGGGAAGAGGAAAAAAAAAAATCTTGAGGCTCACTTTGGTAGGCTCCCTTTAATTTTGGGCAAGGATATTTTGATGGACAGGGAGTTGGGGATTTCATCGAAATCTCTAGTGGGAAAGTTCTTCTACATAAAAATGACCAAGGTTATGCTAACAAAATGGATTTTGGATTTCTGGAAGCTGAGGCTGAGATACCATCCGCATTTTAGTTTTCTCTCAAATCACTAGATTTGTTTCCATTTCATGTTTAAAGGGTACTTACTAAAAATCCTAGAAATACCTTGGATTATTTGTAAGGGAGTATTGGTTCTTAAACGTTGGTCTTTGGGGTTTAATCCATATAAGGAGGTTTTCACTAAGCATTGTTTTTGGATGCTACTTCTATATTTTCCTATAGAACATTGGGATACTAAGGTGTTTATCGATATCACAAACACAGTTGGAAAAAAAAATTATTTGATGAACAGGCACTTAGTTGGAATAATAAGAATTTGGCTTGGGTTCTGGTAGAACTTGACATAGAACTAGGGCTTCCTGAAGAGATAGAGTTTTATTATGAAGAAGAGTCCTTCATCCAACTTTTGGACTATTGGAAGGAGCCTTTTAGATTTCATTACTGCTGGAAAACAGGTCATATGAAGGAAAATTGCCCCGGGGTTGATGATTTTTCTGAAGGTGATACTCGATTGGACTTGTCACAAGATGACAGAAATTGCCTAAGTCCATCCTCAAGTAGGTCATTGAAAAATGAACACTTCTTCATATTTGACCCCTCTCCATTTATAGGTAAGATGCAAATATTTTATCCTTCATTCTTTAATTCATTATCAGAGGAAGATATGACATCTCTTGTTAAGAATGAGGATTGGATCGTTGATATTTTTGGGTGCTTTTGGAACTTGGTTTTAAAGAAGTTTGAGAAGAACCCATCTGGGGTTTTTGAGGGGGAGTGTAAGCTGGTTCCTAATGTTTCCTCTCATGTTCAACCTATCTCATATGGGGGAATTACCCTTGTTCTATCCCCTTTGAATGAGGAGGGTTTGTTTCATTTCGATGTTGGTAAGGGTTTAAGGCAGTTGTCGAACCCTTCCTCGGGATGCCCTCTAAGTGGAGTTCTGTTTCCAAAACTCCCTTATGGGATTATTGAGTCTTTATAGGAGAATGGAAACTCTTAGTGTATGGGTAGGAAAGGATCTCCATCACCCTCTCCCCTCTCATACAAGGAGGGGATAGCAAGGACTATGTTACATGTTTCTAACATGAAAGAGGTTAGAAAAGGTTTGTTGGATAGGTCAAATGTCACCATCCAAAAGAAAGCTTCCCAAAAAACTAAACAAAAGTTTGTGGGGGAAATCAAAGGTGGTTTGGCATATTTTGAAGATCCTCAAAGTATAGCTACTAGAAATCAATCCATAGCTTCAGTATCATCACAACATGATACTCTCTCGTCCCCAAGGGAACTTAGAGCTCTAACACCTATTATGGGGGCCCTATCATGATCATCTTATCACTAAACGTGTGTGGGATATGGGGCGCCCCAAAAATGTTAGCTTTCAAATGGTTAATAGTCTCAATCAGGCCTGACATTATTTTTTTCCAAGAATATATGGTTGAGAGTGGTAGAGCAAAGGATTTATTTTTAAAATGCTACCCTAATTGGGATTGTTATGCAACAAATTCAAATGGTCTTTCTGGAGGATTGATCTCGGGATGGAATCCTGCAAAGGCTAATTTGCAAGATTTTGGTACTCATACAGGTATTTTGTTGGAGGGTAGAGTCAAGGATGTGAACTCTCTGGTGAAGCTATTAAATTTCTACGGCCAGTATAGTGATTGGATGGCTTTCTAGAAGCCATTGGCTAACTGTGGTTTCTTAAGTGATGATTATTTAATTATTGGATGGGATCTAAACCTAAGTTTGTCTTCCCGTGATGTATGGGGGAAGAAAGCTAAAATTGATCCATTGGCATTTTTTTTCTCTCAGTTGTTTATCAGAGCAAGTCTAGTGGATGTTCTTCACTGTCAGATCAAACCTACTTGGAGGAATGGGAGTTTGGGTTCTGAAGGTATTTCCAAATGTTTGGATAGATTTCTAGTGGTAGAAAATATTCTGGAAGGAGTTTGCAGGTTTAGATCTTGGGTTCTCAATGAAAATTTTACATATCACAATCTTGTGTGTTTACAAATTGTTGGAAATGTCAACAAACATAAAACACCTTTCAATTTCAATCATGCTTGGTTATTGGAACTAGATTTTAATTTTCTTGTGAGGTATAAGTGGAGGGATATGGAGGAGTTAAAGGAACCTTCAGAAATGAAATCCCTTGTTTCAAAATTAAAAGGTTTAAAAGAAGTTGTTATAAAATGGAAAAAAAGAAAAAAGACTTAAGTTAAAGGATGAATTATGTGATTTGGAACAAAAAATTGAGGACAATTATTTCAGTTGTCCTTCCCAATTTTTTTCCGCAGAAGACAAAGATCTTATATCTTCATATGAATTGTGCAAGAATGATATCCTTAGGCTTGAGGAGAAGGCTTGGCGCCTCAAAAGCAGGGCTATATGGCTACAAAACGGTGACAAAAATACAATTTTTTTTCACAAATTCGATGAACAACACAAGGTTATAAATACAATTTTGGAAACAAAGACTTCATAAGGAGAGAATAAAACCTCTCAAGAAGATATAGAGGAAGTTACTTTAAATTTATTCCATAATCTCTATAAGGATGACGAGAAAGAAGAAATTTGAGCACAACTGCAAGTGGTAAAGGAGGTGCTTTCAGACGAGGAAAGAGAGGAGATAGGGAGGCCTTTCACGCTACATGAAGTGGAGAAAATGGTGGTACATATGGCCAGAGAATAAAGTCCCAGGACTGATGGGTGGAAAAATGAACTTTTCCACAATGTTTTTGACATTATGGGTCGAGATCTCCTTCTATTGGTAGAATAATATAGGATATAAGGTATAGTAAGTGGAGCTTTGAATGCTACATGTGTGGCTCTAATCCATAAGGTTTCAAGCCCGATGTATTTCAATGAATTTCGACCAATTCCTTTGTGTAATTTTGCTTATAAATTCATATCAAAGATTATTGCAAACATGTTGAAGGATAAATTGGCCTTATGCATTTCAGGAGAACAATTTGATTTTTTTAAATACAGACTAATATTTGATTTTGTAGGATTATCCGAGGAGTGCAAGCATTTAGCTAAGTCAAAAATGATTAAAGAACTTTTTCTGAAATGAGATTTGAAAAAATCCCATGACAAAGTTAGTTGGTCATATTTGAGATTTTTGTTGATTTAAATTGAGCTTAAATGGGAAGTGGCACAATGGATTATGGGATACGTCGCCAATGCAAATTATGTTGTGTTGGTTAATGGTTCCCCGACATGATTTTTTAAAGGCCACAGGGGTTTGAGGTAAGGATTCCCTCTTTCTTCGCTATTTTTTATTCTTGTGGTGGAAGTTTTTAGTAGGATGTTGAGGAAGGCTCAGGCAGAAGGTCACTTTTGTGGTATAAAAATCACAAAAGGAATTTCAATTACCCATCTATTTTCTCTAGATGATGTGGTGATTCTAGGTAAGGGTTCCTTAGGAGATTGGATTAAGTTGAAACAACTCTCATCCTTGTTTTGTTTATCCTCGAGAATGGAAGTAAACTGCCAAAAGTATTGGTTTGTGTACAATCGTATTGAAGAGGAATTACTAAAGGAAATTGTTGTGTTATTTAATATACAATCTGCACACTTGGATCAGGGTATGAAATATCTTGGTTTTTTCTTGAAACCAAATGATTATAGATCTTCGGATTGGTTATGGATTGTGCAGAAAATTGAGAAGTGAATTGGGAATTGGGTCGTTTATTGGATCTCTTTGGGAGGAAGGTTGGTCCTACAAAAAATTATGGTTTATTGGTTGAGCCTAGTAAAAGTGCCACAGAAAATCCTTCATAAAATTAGGCAAGTTATGTTTCATTTTTTATGGTTAGTATCTAAGGAGAAGAATGGCTTCCATTTGGTAAATTGGGAGCAAATCTCTCGACCTAAAGAGTTGGGGGGTTGAGGAGTTAGAGACATATTATTCTTTTCTTGAGCTTTAGCATTGAAAATTATTTACGAGTCTTGTTTGGATATGGAATCTGGATCAGGGTGACAAAAATTAGGTATTTAAAAGGGTTGGATGTGGTATTTTGGTTAAGAACTCCAAAACCTAAATACACATCAACCTCATTGTATGGAGGTGCTTTATGGAAGTTTTACCCTTGTTAAAACTTTGGATCGTTTGGAATGTTGGGAATGGGACCACAATTCTTATAGAACATGATCCTTTCGTGGGAGGAGGAGATTTTTATAAGCTTTCTGAAGAACCAATATCTCATTTGAATAATTTTAACATTTTCTCCTTAGCTCACATTAGTATTGCTTCTGACTTGAATACATTTGATACACTTGATTGGCTCTCTTCTGAAGATGTTGGTTTGTCTGATAGTCTTGTAGATGAATGGAACAAATATCTTTTGGGAATTCATAGCAATGGAATAAGTCTCAAAGAGGGAGAGGACAATATTTTTTGGTCCTCGAACCACGTTACATGAAAGGTGATAGAAAAATCAACATATGAAGCAATTGTTGGAAAACATTTGATGGTTGATAAGGAATGGTGGTACTCAACTCTTTGGAGGATAACAATTCCAAGTAAAAATTAATCCTTTTCATTTGGCTTTGTTTGATGAAAAAAATTCTCACTGGAGAAAACTTCAGGCTGCGTGGGGGGACATGACCTTTGGTGTGCACACTTTGTTTGGAAAATGAGGAAACAATTTATTAATTCTAGGATTACGGCTCTTATTTGGAATGACGTATGTTCACAACTAAATGTTTATGGTAATTGGAATCTACCCACAGTAAAATACAATCTACACTCTTGGATTTTAACAAATCCATTGTTCAAGGAGATTCCTTTCTATTTGTTGTGGGGAATTTGGAAGTACAAGAATAAAATCTTGTTTGAAAATTATCTTAGGAATGATTTGGGTCTTTTCTCTTGGATTGTTGTTTCTATTAAATAATTTCCTAGCCCCACATTGGATTATAATTTCAATTTTATGTTAAGCCTTGTATATTTTGCTAATAGGCCTTTAGGATTTTTTGATGGTGCAAAAGTGCAGAAATTTTGTGGAGCTAGAATTCTCATGAAATCGAGTGGTTCTCATCACTTTGAGCTAAATATGGTTGTAGGTTCTGGGAAAAATACGATAGAAAATATTTTATCTCTTTGGGGCCTTTTAAAAAAATCTCTTTCTAGAGACATAACTGAGATGACAATGGTTGGTGATTCCAAAGTTGTTTTGGACTGGTTTTCTGGTAAATCCTAGTTGAATGTAATGATTTTGGAAACCTGGAAAAATATGATTTTGGATCTCAAGAAAAAATTCAATTGTGTTAATAGCTTCCACATCCACATGCATTTCAATGAAGTTGCAGATCGGTTGTCAAAGCAAGCACTTGGAGATCAACTTGGTTGGTTAAGTTTTGAGGAGTTCTTGGGGGAATTTTTCATTAGTTCGAGCTCATGTTTATTTTTATGAATTTTCTTTGAAATCTAGGGGAGTTTTTTTCCTTTTTTTCCTCATACAAGACATTGAACAATTTTGTATAATTCCATTTAGGGTGGTTGATTGGTTTTTTGGATATCGGGGTTTTGTAAGGTTTATGAATAGTTAACGATGACTCTACTAGTTTTTAGATGGTTGATAGAAGTTATCACATAGTAATCTTCTTATGATTGTCTATATGTATCAGAAAGTTTCCTTTGATTCAATTTAATAGCAAGGAACTGTGTTTTCCTTGTGAAAAAAAAATGGCTAGAACTTTGGTAGCTTATCTTTGGAGAGAGAGAGAGAGAGAGAGAGAGAGAGAGAGAGAGAGAGAGAGAGAGAGAGAGAGAGATGTTTTTTATGCTCATTTGAAAAAAGCTATTACAAGAAGCCAAAAGAATGAAATTTTAACATAAATCAAGAACCCTAAAGGTCCAAAACTCTAACCCTAGGAGGCGAAGCACCAAAAGTTTTGTAGGATCTGAGGTAGATATTTGAAATGTCCACTTCCCTGGGTGCATATTTTTCATACAATATATGTTTGGATTGCATAGTAGCTCGTAGGAAATATCTAACTAATAAATAAAATTTGCAGCATGGCCTACTTGTGTCAAAATTGAACCCAGGCCCCTAAATTTACAAAAAACATCATTTAGGGCCACATCATAGCCTCGGAAGTTTAGGAACCAAAAAATCATAACAAAACTACCAAGATGCAGAACCATGTTGAGTCAACGGAAGAGGTGGGTGGCCACAGATAGCCACCTGGATCAACCTTTTAGTTGAGGGGTATGATGAGCCTTGGAATTGGCCTATTTTTCTCATATTTTATGGCCATTCACCCCTCTAAAAATAATTGAACATTTCCACCATTAAGCTCAATACATATTGAACTAACTAATTTTGTAGGCATTAACAATTTATTGATTAATTAATCCCAAATTACTATTTTTGGAAATAATTTATGGGTTTTCAAGTTGAGATGTATGAGTTTTCATGTATGTTGATAAATGTATGTTTGTAATAGGTTTCCTAACGAGTTATGAATGATATCACTTTCTATGGAGTGTATTTTTGTTGCTAAAAGATTATTTACACATTTCATCAAGACATAATGTCTTTCAACGAACACTTATGCACATTTTTCCAAGTTATAAACCAAAGGGTTGAATAGGTTGAAAATTACTTTCAATTTTGTAGCATGTTATGTACTCATAAAATCAGTGAAAATCTTATACGATAGCTGGAAACCATTCAAAAGGGATTAGGGTGCATAGATTTTCCCATTACCTTAGCCTCACCAAGAAGAACAATGGTCTTGTGAGTATGCTCTTTCACTGGTTCTTCGGCCCAATCAAGGAGGAAGATGGACCTATGATCTATAGAATCCCATTGATTTATTCAATCAAGGAGGAATATGGACATGTGAACCCTTTACAATAACCTATCGATTTAGTGAATCAAGAAGGATAGTATGTAAGAATCTGTTTAATCAACAGCCTGCCAAAATCATAGATAACTTGTGTGAGGAAGCTAATGATTCTTCAGGGAAGACTAGTTGGGACAAGTATTGTAACTCTATAGAATCCTTGAGGCATCCAAGAATGCCACATTATAAATACACTCATTTATAACTTAATTTAGGGTAGATTCTGGACCTTTCACAACTAGGGTTAGTAGTTGACGCAGCACACACCCACAGGCACGTCCGCTCACAGGATCTTCTCTTTCACACGGCCCAAATAACTCAATTGTTCCTCTATTTCCCTATCGGGAAATCTGTACCCACATAACTCTTCGCTCGATCCCCCTCTCTTTACTTATCGGGGAATTGGACTTCGCGACTTCGCGAGGTCAGTGGTCGAGCGTAGGGCTCTCGAATCCCCGAGACTCGATACGAGTCAACGCTGACCCTTCCGTTCCTTGTCAGGACTTGCTCTATCGTGATTTCACTACTCGTGGTGTCGAACACTCAGATCTCTGACTCCCGAGTCCCGATATGTCGAAACTCCAATACATGTGCGAGTTCGACCCTTCAATCGCCACTTCACTCCATCGACATTTCGGAGTTCGTGGTATCGCGAATCCTAATGCAGTGAGTTCGGGACTTCTCGCTACGAGATCCTGATAAGTCGTGGCACCTGTCCTCCACCAATTCCTGTGGCTCCACACTGTAATAGTACCTGTCGAGATATCACGTATCTCTATTTCGCGATTCCTCTTGCAATATTACGGATTTTCAATCCACGAAACCCCAATATGTGATCCCACGTGTAAATTTGACGGTCCCTGTGACCCGGATCAATAGCTCTATCTCTCCTGAGTTTCGAACCTTGGGAACACTCTGTTGTATCTCCCTTGCACCTTTGCAAGATCTAACGGCTCACGAAGATTCACGAGTTCCCCTCGGAGAATTCTGACCGTCTGTTCCTCCTAGTGAAAACCTGCGAAACGACTATGTGTTCCTCCATGGAACTCGTCTACCTGCGTGCAAACTTGTGACGCTTCTTGCCGACCTTCAAGGCACAACCTCTTTGCACTGTCCTTCAACAGATTCGAAGGCCTATTCCTCCTGAGATTTTCTCACATTTTTAAGTTCTTAGAAAGAAACTCCTTGCTCGCACTCCTTGCGGCAAACCTTCAACCACGTCTAAGTGTTTGAATCCTTTCAACTCTGCGCACACCTGCAGCAGCAGTCTTTCAACACTTTTCTCAGCTTCACAACTCTAAGACTTCCCTTGGCCTGCGCACTCCTTGCACGGCTCCTGTGCCCAACTTCACTTCTGGGATCAATGAGAACAAAAGCTATCTCTATCTGAACCCTCTGTCAACACACTCCTTGCGGACACTTCAACTGCACTCCTTGCAGAAATTCTCTGGCTCAAATAGAGAAACAATTGAAACTCATTCATTCTTCCTTTCAGACTTCAAACTCAAACATGAAATCATATACACAGCATATAAAAGCAAATGTATAAATGGAAGCAACATTCATGAGCATATCATTCAGCATCAATACACAGAGAACAACACAAAACCATGAATTTGAATCAACTCTTCTATTAATTCAAATGTCTATACATGGGTGTTCTTACACAGCTCTTTGCTTTTTCTCTACTCATCTACTTCATCATCATGTTACAAATGTACAATGAGGGTGTCTATATCCCGTTTCCCTCTTGCGCTCTCAAACAGTCTAATCTAGAATTAAATTTCTATCTACCTGCATTAACTATTTTAAATGCCTCCTACCTACTAAGGATAAGAGAAATCCGCTCAAGGTCCATTTACAATATACAAGTGCGCTTCACTAAATTGTTACATTAATGTTCATGCAACAGTTTCAAGGTGTTTTCAAAACTTGTGTTGGCACTTGTCCAGCTGTCCTTTGGCTTCCGCGTTGGCTCGCTTGATGTTGGTGATGCTCCTGCATCAGTAGTATAAGTTGCAAATAGGAAGTTGTACTCTAAATACATTTTCATTGATGAAATACGATTTTGTTTTTTTACTTAAGTTAAAAGATACCATAAGGATTCATCAATACTCTTAAAATGAAGGCCCACTTGAAGAGGATTTGTCAATGAATTCACCTCTTTCTGTACAATTTGTATTTGCATCTTTATTATGTAGTAGTTTGTTTTATGATTCCTCTTTTATGTTAGCTCAATATTTCATGTTCCATGGATAATTGAGGAATCGTATTGTGTTTCATTTTAATAGTTGGAGTGTTCATTTTGTATGTTAAATATTCTTTTCCATAGAATTTAACTTGTTTCCCTCAGAAATTAGTTTTCTTTCCATCAACATTTAAACTTGTTTGAGTTGTTATTTATTGCCAAACATTGTAAAGTGTGAAGAAGTCTTGTAGCCTTGAACTTGGGGAGTCAAAGGGATGCTTTGTGACCTGGATGACTCATGTTGCAAAATAATTGAAGCCTTGCTAGGATAGGATAATTACATTAGTTGCATTTAACAATAATTATTTTTATAGTACTTATAATTATCAATGAAAAAATAAATCAACAACATTTGAAGCTTTAGGGGTTCCATAAGTAGTGCACAACACTTCACAAGATTATGTACCCTGGTCAATAATTTAAGAATAAGTTAGGGGATTTAACATATCATAAATTGTTGTAAATATCTAGCTCAAAAACACTCCAAAATTTTATAGAAACTACATTTAATTCTTATAAATTTAAATATTTTTACAAATATATCGTCGAATATTTAATAGTTGGAATTTTAAGAATTAATAAGATATCACCAAATATGACCTCAAATGTCCTTTAGAATTTCCTTTGTTGCTTTATCCTTCTTCAAAGACGAGGGAGTATTGCATTAAAATAGTCTTGGGAATTGGGCTTAAGATTCAATATGGATAAATATATTTCACCAGAATAGTCTTGTGTATTACATTAAAATAGTCTTGGGGATTGAGATAACACAATTATTCTCACCTTTTAAGTTATATAT
>ML788244.1:118002-137845 GCA_009831015.1 Picea engelmannii
TACAACCATATTGACAAAGAAGACTCTCCTCAATGGGAGGATTCTTCTACCCCTCCAGGTTTTGGGGCTCTCATTATTAAGGATAAAGAGAGTATAATAATTCATACTATTGAATGAGTATAGAATGTGCATATGAGAAAGCCAAGGTTGAATAGGTTGAGAGAACTCCACAATCTACACCAACTAATGAGATTGAAGAACTAATGAAATAGTTGTATATCACCTAGGATGACACTATAAAGTGAAAATTAGTTGTTGAATCATAAGGACAGGGAGCCATATATATTCAATTGCATCAATAGGTAGTGAATTCACTTGTTGTGAAATTTTCTCTTGCTTCTCTTGAATATTCTCATAGCTTAGAGTCTTCGATGAATGATAATGCTAGTTTAAAAATTGAAATGGTTAAGTGACTGGAAGAAACTATAGAAAAGGATGACAAAGTAATAAGGTTGATATTTATATGTGATGAAATTACTGAGTATGTAGATGATATGATGGATTGGAGGACCCCATAAAGGGTATATGCTTTGCATCTTAAGGAACACTTCTATAAGTTTATGATTGAAAGATGTGTTTCCCAATAGATTTTGGACATTCAGAATCCTTGGAATTTTTTTGAAGTTTATTTTGATAGCAATCTAGAGAAAAAACATTTATTGTGTGAAATTTATATGTACAATTATGTGTTTCCCCAAATGCTAAGATGTTGTCCAAATCCCTATGTTGGATATGTACAGCCTATAAGCTTCATCTCTTGGTTGTGAAATGAGTAGAGTAGATTTGAGACAATGAAGAAGTACAAAGTTGATGATATGGAGGCTAAATTAAGCATAAGGGGTGAACATGTCAAGCCCACTAAAGTTTGGATGAATCATGTATGTATAGTAATGAAGCTTTAAGTATTCCCTATGCTAGAGAGAAGGAAACTAAAGGTAGCCTCACTTTGTAGTAGAATGATAAGAACTTCCTAAGATGAGTTGTTGCATAGTGATAAAATAATAAAGATGGAACTTATTGTAAGGATATAGACGAGAGAGCTTCATTCCTTTTTAGGACGCAGGACAACACTCTTTAAGGATAAGTTATACATTAAACAACGACATTGCATCACATCCAACTAGATAGGTTTTAGATTCAAGTTTCCACTTGTATAGCATCCCATTCATTATTATAGAGGGTCTAGTGACAACAACATTTGAAAGGATGAGGTTGAATGAGATTATCGGGATCTCCAATTTTCATCTAAAGGAGGCCATGATTCATTTTGTTTCTTATGAATTTATGGATGAGTCTTTGGTAGTGAAAAGGGGTTTCAAAATTGATAGAAGATGGCAAGAGAAACTAGTACCCCTCATTGTTGGGGTAAGTAGTACTCAATACCTTTATTTAGATGCAAGAGAAGAAAAAGAAACAAAGGAAAAATCTAGACAAGAAAAAAAAGAAAGGGAAACAGATGAAGAAGTTAGGCTAAAGATAGAGACGGAGGCAAACCTAAAAAATGTTTCCATGGTTGAGGAACCATAGTCAACTTACACAACAATTGATGAAGGAAGCATTTCAAAACATGGGGATAGCTATAGAAATCCAACTAGTGTTTCTACCCTTTCCCTTGTTTCTTTATGTTGTATAGGGGGCATGAAACCCTTTATTTGAGGGCTATGATGAGCCTTGAAATTGGCTCGTTTTTATCATATTTTATGATCATTCACCAACCTAAAAATCCTTGAACATGGCCACTGTTGGAAATACTGAGGGAGGGGGGGGTGAATAAGTATTACCTTTTTAAACAATTATTTATTACTTTATTATTCTATTTATCATCACAGTAGATCAACAATGGACTTGTATTTAAGAATCAATTATATAAGTATATTTAACAAGAATTACAAATTTTATAAAGAATAATATGTGATTGTGAAGGACATCAATATTCTTTAGAGAACCAACTCTTGGAGACACAAATCCCCTTCTTCAGGGCACCAACTCCCTTGTGTTTAGGGAACCAACCCTAGGAAGCACCAACTCCCTTGTTTTAGGGCACCAACCCTACGAAGCACCAACTCCCTTGTTTTAGGGAACCAACCCTAGGAAGCACCAACTTACTTGTTTTAGGGCACCAACCCTAATAAGAACCAACTCCCTTGTTTTAGGGCACCAATCCTACGAAGCACCAACTCCCTTGTTTTCACACTTTACTTAGAAAAGGATATGAATCCTTCCTTTCTCCTCCCTTCCACCCTCACTGCATAAGTTTCTTCAGTTTTCCTTCTTGGACTCTGCTTCTGCTTTTGATCTTCTGATTTGGACTACAAAGACACTTTCTTCTCACCATATATTTATGTTTATATAATATTCCAACCGGTGTGAACTTTGAAGCATTGTGTCCCTTTACTTGAACCATTTCACTTCTTCATTTAAATTAACAATAATAACTTCTATTATTATTATTATTATTATTATTAGTTTGTTAAAGACTTCAAGTCCCTTTCAAATTGTTTCATCATTTTAACCCATCACTGATTATTTTACTTTTTTTGGATTTTAATATCTGCAGACAAGTACTTCCTTCAAACCATTCCTTTCAAATCACTGTGGGCTCGTTACTACGAAATTAATCTCTATTTGTGATTCCTCTATTATTATTCATGCAATATCGTGAAAGGGATAATCCTTCATCATATATATGTTGATCAAACTTTTAAGATTCGATCACACGTATGGATCGAATTCTTTATTCTGATCCCACACTTTCGTTGCATTCTCAGTTCTCAATAGATATGAATCAAGTTGTTACTTCTCTATCTGGTGCATTTTCCTATACCTGGAATGGACAAGTTCTAGATTTTGACTCCCCTTTGTTTTTCATATGACCAAACTATTGTGACCAACATATTGATACATAAGGTGCAGAGCTTGTTTTATATTTTATCCTGCATACACTTCATTTCACCAAGTGACCGTATATCATGACCATGTGTTAACCCAGTTGGACCTTTATCTCATTTCCACTTTACATATTACCTTGACCTGTGACTGGGGGTGAATACATATGAGGCTTTATCGCATAATTTCAATCTCATTTGTCGAATCTTTTTCCTTGATCTTTGATCTGACGGTGTGGAGTTAATATCTTGTTGAATGGATGATTCTTGCTTATCTAAGGGCTAAAACAAATCGATGGTCAAGAATTAATCTGTAGTTGAAATGAATTGTTTTTGTTCACTCTAGTACTTTTGTGATTCATGATTATGGGACTCCGGGATACAAGAATTATGAAGTAGGTCAATTCCTCTGAAGTAAATTTCATCGAAGTGCGTATACACACTCCCTGTTTGAAATTATTCGTCATATGCCTTTAGGCCAAGAACCAAATGATTTAATTCATATTTTCCATATATTGTTTTAACTTGGCCCCTCGATTTTCTTAAGAACCTTCACATGACCTGGATCTAGGACCATAGACTTAGGAAAACATATCTCCAGCTCTCCGGGTATTCGATATTTATTGGATTTTTGATGTTTCAAATATCCCTGAAGTAAATTGGTTGAAGTGGTCATATGGTATAGGTGACAGTTACCTATCGGTCAATGGTCCATGCTTACCTTATTCCACTAGCTTAATCCAATGAACGCTTACCTTATTCCAGTGGCTTAATCCAACGAGAAAGAAATATTCCTGAGAATCTTAAATCAATGACCAGCATTATTTTGTGACTTTGTCCTTCGGCGCTTTGAGCATGTTTGTTTGTAGGAGAAGTTGGATATCCCCAGAGGTTGTAATCCTAGAGTGACGTGGCTTGTTGACATCACTATTGATGTGGTGATGACTGAGTGGTTGTCATGTGTCACCTAGATTTGTGACTTTCATATACCTAAAGTGACAACTAGACCTTGACACTTTTCACCATATGATTGGGCCACGTGTCCTTGCTGGTGTGGTCTTTCTAACGTGGATCTCCTGACGTTTCATATGTATTTTTCCTTTGGATCATTACTCTAGATCGGATGGTCTAGTTTTCACCTGAATTCTTGATCCAATGACCCTCATTCACTTCGGGACTTTAGGGCTCTGGACTTCGAGTAAACTTACATGTTTTAGAATCCTTTTCACCGAAGTGGCCAGTGTTGAATTTTACCACTATTGGAAACTCCTATCCTCATAAAATGGTCACTATGCATTTCCCATATCTAATGTCCCTCATTCACTTCGGGACTTCGAGGCTCTGACCTTCGAGTGAACTTACATGTTTTAGACTGTAACATCCCGCTCTGGTGCACTGAGAAAACTTATTCTTTGAGGACACTTTCTCACAAGTGATCCAAACTTTTATGATATTAAAATTTTTTTCCTTGATTATGAGACGTTATGATAGATGACATTATGTTTTTCTGCATTGACTTAGGCAGGTGCTATTGACTCGGTTTTCCTGAGTGTGCAGGGTTTTGTACCTTGAGGATGTAGAGGCATCGATGGAACCCCTTGGACTCGGGATTGAGTCAGGGAGTGTGCTATTTGGGTTGATTTATTTGCTGTGATATTACATTGATTTGATGATATGATATGGACATGTTCTGACACGATTGTTGATGATGCATGCTGACGATAGCTTGCCGACTAGACTCACATATGGAGTAAAGGGGCCACACACAATTACCAGAGAGGTTGAGGGAGAGGTGTGGACAGCAGCCCTGCCACAGCCTACTAGCACTCTCGTCGTGGCTCGAACTGTAGGTTAACGATTACCTACTTCGAGAGGATCCACGATGCCATGAGGGAAGACTCCGACAGTCGCTCACGATGACTCTAAGGGGCGTGCAATAAGGCGGGGGCCTTATTCCTTAGAAATCCTTAGTCTCCCACAAGTTCACCTGGCGGAGTGTTGACTCCAAGGGTTATTGATGTCTACCAATCAGTCAAGTTGGCGAGTGGCACCCTTGGAGCACATGGTGCATCCTGAAGGGAACGTTGCGCAAAAGAAACACAAGAGACGAGTGGCACCCTTGGAGCACGTGATGCATCCTGAAGGGCACGTCGCGCAAAAGAAACGAACGAGGCGAGTGGCACCCTTGGAGCACATGGTGCATCCTGAAGGGCACGTCGCATTGATGTTGATGAAGGAACAAACCTAGATGGCCCTAAGACTTTTAACACATTAATAAATTCTTAAACAACTTCCCTAAATAATTGTCGCCCAGTTCAGAATCTAAATCTAAGTCTAAAACTTCTCTAGGGTAAAATTTGGTTTAACCTTAAAAAAAAAACCCTTTAAAAATAAAAATAAAAATTTAGACTAAAAACCACTGAAGTAATAGCTTAGTCTTCATAAATTTTTGGGGTAAAATGAAGAGAGTAATAATTTAATTAAAATCTATGGTTTTAAATTGTAAAGAAGAATTAAATTATCTAACTTGTGAAAGAGTAAAAAAGATTTCAAATTGATAATAAAAGGAAAAGAGTAAATAGAGAAACTGCCTTTTGGCTCTAATAAAAGGGGAAGAAAGGGAATCATAAAATTTAGGAAACTAAGGAATTGGGGGAAACATAATAAGGGAAAGAGGGGAACTTATGGTAAAAAGCGAGGTCAACATAGTAAGGAATCTGCAATTAAGAACCTTCTAAATTGAACTAAATTAGCAACTTCATTTTAGGGAAAGTATTTAAACCTGAAAGGGAATCTAGGAACACCTGGGAGTAAATTTAGGAGCAACTCTAGGGGGTGAGGGAAATGAGACAATTAATAAATTTAAAGGAAATAATTATTGGAGAAAAGAGGGGGATGGACGACACTTGTGTGAAGGAGAATATTTAGAAGATTTTTATTAAAACTTAATTTAAATGTGATTTAGGGAAAGTTGGAAGTTATAAAAACTCTATAAAATAAAGGGAAGATGAGGAAGAAGGGGATCGGCTGTTAGCGTAACATTACGCTGCCGAAATTGTGACTTGACTGATTACTTGTGGAGAGTTGGGATTTTCCAGCTTGGATAGGAGTGGTAGCTCGGCCTTACGAGGCGAGCTGGGAAGCTAGACCTACCATCTGGATAGTGTGTGGCCCCTTTGCGGCTCGGGGGGCTAGGGGGGAAGCAGAGTACCCCTAGCGATTGGCTGGGAGGTACCGGTGTAGTCTCTACGGTCGGCAAGCAGGATTTGCACGGAGTTCGCGGATGACACTCGGAGCAGGTGAGTAGGCAAAGGTACGACCTTCTGTAGAATGATAGACTCTGTAGGTTGTATGATTAATTCTATAGGTATAATTTTAGTGGTCGAAATTAGTCTCATTGTGCAAGGAACTCGTCCCTCTAATCTGCTCGAGTCAGATTAAATTTTTATGTCCGAGCCATCTCTGGGAATTGTGTGTCTGAAAATTCTTATGACTGAACTTTACGCCTGTATTTCAAGACTGAAGTTTTCACTGGTCTAAATCGATTCCTGGAATCTTAGGTTTAAATTCTAAGTCCAATTTATTCTATCTGCGTCCTTGGGTAGAGAAAACACAATAGCAGCATTCACCTGTCACCATAACTGTTCGGGCGCGTATGGCTCCGTTGCCTCTTGATGCCTGATTTTTTTTTCAAAACTAAACTGATTTGTCCGCCACGGTTCCTGAGGTATATTCTCGAGTTGACTGAATCTATATGTAGGTAATGCATTAATGGTTTGAACTGACTGCCTTGCACTTAGTTCAGAATTAAGAAGAGAAATTTATTTATTGTAGTTTTTCAAGTTTGAAAGAAATTTTTTATGTAAGGTTATGTTAAATTTTTTTACGTGGTGCAGTTGTATTTAGAACTGGCGATGAAGCCCTTCCCGTACCCTGCAACCTGTCTTTTTTTTTACCATCATTCTAGGAAAGTTACCTCAGGACACTTCTCTTTCAGACCATGCAGATCGCCATGACCGTGGCCGTCCTCCCTTACTACTATGGTTCTGGTTATATTCTAGAACCTCTCCTTCACAACAATCTACCGAAATTTTGAAAATCGCCTTCATTCCTAGCCACGCCTCAGCAGTAGTTGACGGATTGTGCTTCGTGACAGTAGTTCCTCTCTCGGCATTCGAACCTTACCCTTTCATAGAGAACTGTTCACCGTGCTAATCGATTCCCTTCCACTTAAATTTAATGACCCGCAGTTGGACAGAGACTCTCCTGACCGTTTCCTTTTGTGAGCCTTCAATCATGGTGAGATTTTTCCCTTGCCGTAATCCAGACAGCACTGACCATTTTTCCTTTTTTCCTTTTCGCTCTCGTCCCCTAGTCCTCATTCCCAGCTTAAACGGTAGCATGTGGCTTTATTCTCGGCAAAAACAAAAAAAATTGTTGGGATGACAGTCCAGTTTTGGGCAGCGTTTAACCCAGCAAGCTTCCTGCCCCTTTCTCCAGCTATTCGTGCTCCTTCCCTGACATTCCTGTTTTTATTTTAGAATGACAGTGGCTCTCACACCAGCTGCGTACCATGCCTTCATGGGTATAACGCCACCTCCCTTCCTTCGCAAACCACACCGGGACACTCCCTTTTTCCTTTGGGCATTTCGATCAATGGAATCTCGACAACCTCATGATTTTCCTCCTGCGCAGACTCTAGATTATATTACTGCCGACCTGATGCTTAATTTTTCTGACAGTCAGAAACCCTAACAATCGACTGTTTCTGTCCCTTTCCTTAAACCTCGCCTTAATGGCCGCCCCGAGATGTGTGTTGGCCGGCTCTCAAAAGCGTGGATTTCAGAGTGGGATGCACGAATGAATGGCAGTAACCGAATGGCATAGTGCCAGATCACATGCCAAGAATTGATTCTAATATTCGTGTTATATCCTCCGTGCTTTTGTTTTCTGATCTTGGTTGGTGTCGACAGATAGCGTTGACTGGTAAATCGTAGAGGGTATTTATCGATCAACTCAGACTAGTTATTTCAGATAGGATTGATGTATAGGTAAATGAATCCTTAGGTTGTAATATTATTGGAATGCGTAAGAGGGATGCTTGAATGTATGGTTAGTGTGAAATAGCTTAAAATGTAATCTTAACTTTAATTTATTTGCAAAATCATTGCGGTCCATAATGTATGGATTGGGTTATTATTGCACGGTTACGAAAATTTTATTGATTCTTGATAACATAACCTAGTATCGTAAAGTGTGAATGTAGTGGTTGTAAGGTAGCGTCATTATAATATGCTTAAGGGTAAGGTCGTGTAATACGTGTTGAGGAACATGTAACTGTACCATATTATTATTTTAATAGGAATGTGTGATGTTGTTGTAATGTGATTTTAATGTTATCTTAATGGCAAGATTAGGGCAAATATAAGACGCAATGTTAATATTGTTTTATGGTAAGTTTTCGTAAATTTTGTATTGATAACTTACCAGAAGTGAGGTGGTAGATGTTGTATTGAAAAGTTAGGATAGTATAAATGTTCGGTCGCGTGGTAATGTCATTGAAATTTTATGGTATTGATAGCATACAAGATCAATTGAGATTAATAATTTATTGCAGAGCTACTGTCATGAAATTGTATTGTGGTTATTGTTCAGGTTAATATCGTTAAAATTGTTGGATTGTTAACAAAAATAATTTGTAATGTCAATGAGCTAAGAGCAATCAGTGGTTATGAGTTGTAAATGAGGAATAACCATCAATTGATTTTTCATTATTTCCAAAGGGTTGATTTGGGCAACACGTCGATTTAGGGAAGTTAAATGGAGGATTTGGTCAGTGATTAATACCATTTGTGTCATAGATAACGCCTTGCCTTAACCATGTGCGGTCGTAATCGGAGTCCTTCTGATTGAGTTTTCCGTAGAGGACGTGGTTTTTCTTTTGATTTTGTTGCACTTGTTGGTAATCCTTTAGTTGCTTGGTCTGCTTGTGTCGGGCGGGACGTAGACACCTCCATGTTCCTCAGAACAGTCACCAGCCTTGAGACCTTAAATGGTTAAAATCGATGGGAACCTGGGCTTGAGCGTTGCTTATGTGTCTTGGAGGTCCTAACCACTGCAGGGTAGGATGGATGGGCAGTCAGTCTTACTTATAGTCGATTGAACGTCATTAAATGCATGGAGATACTTGTTCTGTGTCTTATGTTGTCATTTTGTGTTCATCATTGTTGCGTCTTGTTAGTCGTCGGGTGGCGACGCAGAGTCAAATGTGTTTGCTTCCCTTGTACACGCACGCACACACTTTAAAAAAAAAAGGAATTTTTGCACTTGTTATAAGAGGTTTGTCGTCGTAACGAGGAGGTTCGTTACATAGACTCTTTTTAGCCTAAGTGGTCAGCACCAATGTTGACCACTATTGGACCCACCTATCACCATCCAACAGTCACCATGAATTTCCAAGATCTAATGGCCCTTATTCACTTTGGGACTTCAGGGGTTTCAAGACTTCATGTCTTATGGGGTCTACTTATCATGTCCTTCCACTTGGTTTTGTATGACGATTAGGATATATCACGAACTGATCTAACGGTTTTGATTACTCCCAGATTTTGAATGGATTATTAGGATTCCAGGATCCTTCACGAAGGGTTCTTTTGTGCAGGCTCTGGCCTATGTGCAATCTGACAGTCTAGAATTGTCTGTAAAATTTCATCAATGAACAGGATTCCTCCTAACCCCTTTGGATTTATACTTGGATTCAAACTGAACCAAGATCGTTGATCTATGACTTTGGTCAGGGATCGATGGTTTTCATATCTCCCGACTATAACAAAGTTTCCTCACAGTTCTTAGGGTGTTCTCCAGTTGATATGTCGGGAATTCGATCCCAATAGCACTTCCTTAAGGTACTCCTTTTCCTCAGCTTTCCTTCGACCTTTCCAAAGGTATTAACATTGCATGCTCTTATCTCATGCAACCTAAAACGTTTCCTCTCCTGAGCTTTAGGTTTATACTAGATTCCTCTGCACCTCCCGCTATGTATTTTGCGCAAGCTACTATGTTATCTCTCCTAAGCTTTATGGTCTCAAATACATATAATGACCATACCTTATTGATATTATTGACATCAATGCCAACACCATAATATCATGTCCAACATTTATCATATTGGCCTTATTTGACATCAATTCCAACACCATAACACCATGTCCAACATTCTCCCCCTTTGGCATTGATGGCAACTAAGTAAACCCCTTTTTCAATCTTAACTAGATTTTACTGATCATTCTACCCCTTTGACAACAATGACAAAAGGGATGTTCCCTTTCTCCCTTTAGGGTGACACTCCCCCTAAGGTGATACTCCCCATGTATATAATTCTCTCCCCCTTTGGAAAAGGGATATCACTATTAGGAAATGATGGTGGCATGGCTACCAATTATCTCTCCGCTTGGAGTCATGTTTTTGCACCGATCATGGGAAGAAGAATAATGCCCCCTATCTTCTCTAGAATATGAACAATATGCTACCAATGTAATCTGCTTCTATTTCAAATACTATTGTTCAACTGGAACATAGATCAATCGTTCAAGAATGATTTTCTCTTCCTATAACGATCCTTGGAATTGTCCATGTATCAACCATATAAACTCATGCCACACCATACATCAAGTGTATTCCAATCATACATATTATCTCATGCATCAACCATGAAGCAAAAGATATGTCAAGAAATATGTGCCAAAACTGAACCAAGCATATATCAGGATCATCAACAAGTGCCTCTATCAATGTACCAACATGGTTCCTTAAACAAGTGTCATTTCACACATGATATGCCTCTATCATAAGATATATCAATGGAGCTCACATATGTACCAACCATGTACCATGACATAAATTCCTCAGAAACCATTCAAATAACTTCACTAAGAGAATACATAACCAACAATGTTCCTTGGCAGGTGAAAACCTTCATCAAACCATGATTCTTTAAATTATTCGAGTTATCTATTTATCCTATTCATTATTTCGTGCTTCAATACTCATAGGGGTATCAACATGAACAATCTTAAGTCTTCCCTAAGTCCTACTTCCTTTCTTTTGTTTATATTTTTGTTGAGGAGTTTTTAGTAGATGATCAAAATAGTGTTTGAAAATTTCCAAGATCAACATCACTTAATTCTTCTAGTTGATCTCCTATTGAAATTTCATCATCATCATGATTACTTTGTTCAACAGAAACTTCTTTATCTTTTTCTTGAGAATTTCCTTTTTGCATTTTCCATTTGTTGGGTAATGGATAATTTGTTTGCAGGACATTATCAAGTTTTGTAATTGTGTCATGTTTTTCTTTAGGAGTTTTCTTTTCTTGAGCTTGATCCAATTTATATGCATAACTTTGATTTCCATATACCTTATCAAACACTTCGCCCATCATTCTCCTATTGTCAATTTTATTAATTCTAGGTGCAATATCTTCAGCATTTTTCTTCCTTTGTACTATAGATTTTCTTCTCCATATATCCTTATAATTTTCCTTAATGTTGGAGATACTTTCCTTCATGGAATACTTTGGAAATATACATTCACTGGCCCTGTGATCATAATTTCTTCATTTTTGGCATTCAATATTGAAGTCTTGTAAGGGAGAGAAGGAGTTATAATTTCTTCTTTCTGCATTATTCTTATTGTTTTTGTATCTTTGAATATTTCTTGGATTGTATTTTCTACAAGATTTACAATATGTTGCTTTATGTCTAAAATTATTGCAGGAATAGCAATATCCAAAGAAGATATATTGATTTATGTTAAAGGGATTCCTTCTGATGACACTATTCTTCTTGTCATTTTTTCTTTAGTAGGAAGTGCATATTTATGTTTATTTGGGACAGTTTTCAATGGTATTATCCTTGTCTTGTTTTCTTCTCTTCTTATGGATTTTTTAAGAGCATCCACATAGTTGATTGGTTGTTTTTCATTATTTTGTTTTGTAGAGGGATCATATCCCAGTCCTGTCTTATCAGTTGATGATCTCTGACTGCTAAAAATGTTGTTCAGGATTTTTGAGTTTTTTTCAAACTTACAATGAATGTCTCCTTTTTCTAGTTTCCCTTTTAGTTGAATTATTTCATCTTCCAATATCTTACATGTTTGTTGTTTTTCATTGAGTTCCTTATTCAATATTTCTTCTTTTCTTTTAGTTTCTTAAAATTGGGTTTTTAACTCAATAATCAATTGTTTTGAATCACTAATGGTTTTTGAAACCTCCTTTTCTCTTGATTTTATAACTTCTTCAAACTTTAGAAGTTGATCCCTTAGTAACTTGTTTAGTTTTTTAGATTTTATTAGTTCTTCAATTGCACGGATAAATTATTCCTCAAGGTTCACTTCTTCTTCATATTTCAAATGATTATCATATTGAGTTTTCATTACCATACATAGAAGCTCTGGCTCCTCTTCTTCACTTTCTTCATATGAGCTATTATATTCTTGGGTAAAGAAAGTTTTCTTCTTCTTGTAGAAATTCCTTTTATCTTTGGTTTTGCTCTTCTTCTAATCTTTGAAAGTTATTTCATCATCACTTTCATCTTGCTTAGGATAGGGACATTTGTTAGAAAAGTGTTTGATTCTTCCACAATTGAAACATTTCAAGGGTAACTTTCCTTTATACTTTCCAGATCCTTTATGGAGTTTCCTTATAAAGTTAGCCTCTTATACATCGCATATGTCTCACTGATCTCCATTAGACATGTGTTATTGATTTTTATTTGCTTTAGAATCCTTAAAGGTTGTTTCTCCTTTTGATGGTTTTTCTCGTCCTTTCCTCATCTCATACGCTATAAGAATTTCATGGAGCTCATCTATTGTGAGTTTGTCAAGGTCTTGTTTGTCTTCAATTGTAGAAATCTTGTCAAGGTCTTGTTTGTCCTCATACGTAATGATATTAAGATATTTTGTACAATGGGTTTTTCTTTAAGTTCTTCTCCAACTTCTCTAATTGCGTTAACTACCTCATCTACTCTATGAAGATATTCAACAATGTTCTCTTCTTCTTTCATCTTCACATTTTCAAACTAAGCTCTGTAGGTTTGTAGTTGGGCTTCCTTGACTTTGCTATCTCCTTCATATATAACCTCCAATTTTTCTAAGATCTCCTTAGATGACTTACAATGCATTACCTTCAGAAATTAGGAATTGTTAACCCTCTTAGAATGGCATTAACTGCTCTTGAGTTGTCATTGACAATCTTTTTTCCTATAGTATATGTGTGTGGAGTAGCTGGTACAGTGTACCCATTTTCTACAGATTTCAAAACATCAAAACAAAGAGCCATAAGGTAGCTTTTCATTCTTATTTTCCAGAGAGCATAATAATCTCCTTTAAATAATGGTGCTTTATTGGAAGACATTCCCACTTGTTGATCCATTACTTTCAGGATCTACCTTCCAAATATTAAACTATACTGAAGGCATTGACTCAGATACCAATTGTTGGAAATATTGAGAGGGGGGGTGAATCAGTATTACCTTTTTAAACAATTAGTTATTACTTTGTTATTATATTTATCATCACAGTAGATCAACAATGAACTTGTATTTAAGAATCGATTATATAAGTATATTTAACAAGAATTACAAAGTTTATAAAGAATAATATGTGATTGTGAAGGACACCAATCCTCTTTAGAGAACCAACTCTTTGAGACACAAATCCCCTTCTTCAAGGCACCAACCCCCTTTTTTTTAGGAAAACAGCCCTAGGAAGCACCAACTCCCTTGTTTTAGGGAACCAACTCCCTTGTTTTAGGGCACCAACCCTAGGAAGCACCGGCTCCTATTTTTTAGGGCACCAAATCCCCTATTTTAGGGCACCAACCCTAGGAAGCACCAACTCCCTTATTTTCACACTTTACTTAGAAAATGATACGAATCCTTCCTTGCTCCTCCCTTCCACCCTCACTGCATAATTATCTTCAGTTTTCCTTCTTGGACTCTACTTCTGATCTGGACTGCATAGACACTTTATTCTCGCCATATATTTATGTTTATATAATATTCCAATTGGTGTGAGTTTTGAAGCATTGTGTCCCTTTGTATGAACCATTTCACCTCTTCATTTAAATTAACAATAATAAATTCTATTATTATTATTATTATTATTATTAATAGTTTGTTAAAGACCTCAATTCCCTTGCAAATTGTTTCAACATTTTAACCCATCACTGATTATTTTACTTGTTCTGTATTTGAATATCTGTAGACGGGTGCTTCCCTTAAACCATTTTTTTCAAATGACCATGACCTCATTACTAAGGACTTAATCTCCATTTTTTCTTCCTCTATTATTATTCATACAATATCTTGAAAGGGATAATTGGCCATCATATATATGTTGATCAAACTTTTAAGATTCGATCACATGCATGGATTGACTTCGTTATTTCGATCCCACACTTTCATTGCATCCTCATTTCTCAATAGATATGAATCAAGCTATTACTCCGCTATCTATTGCATTTTCTTATACGTGGAATGGACAGGTGCTAGCTTGTGACTCCCCTTTGTTTTTCATATGACCAAATTGTTGTGACCCACAACTAGATACATAAGGTGCATGGATTGTTTTATTTTTTAGCCCACAGGCACTTCATTTCACCAAGTGACCATATATCGTGACCAGGTGTTAACCCAGTTGGCCCTTTATCTCATCGCCACTTTACATATGACCTTGACCTGTGACTGAGGGTGAATACATATGAGGCTTTATCATGGAAGTTCAATCTCATTCGTCGATTATTTTTCTTTGATATTTGATATGATGGTGTGGAGTTAATATCTTGTTGAATGGATGATTATTTCTTATCTAGAGCCTAAAATATATCGACAGTACAGACTTAATATGTAGTTCAAATGAATGGTTCTCATTAACTCCGATACTTCGGTGATCCGTGACTCTAGGACTCCAGGTTACTAGAATTTTGAGGTAGGTCAAATCCTCTAGAGCAAATTTTTTCGAAGTGCGTATACGCACTTATTCGTCATATGCCTTTAGGCTAATAACCAAAGGTTTTAACTCATATTTTCCATATATTTTTTGAACTTGGCCCCTCAAGTTGATTAATAACCTTCACATGACCTGGAGCTAGGACCGTAGACTTAGGAAAACGGAGCTACGACTCTTTGGGTATTCGAGATTTATTGGAGTTTTTGATGTTTCAAAGATCCCCAAAGTAAATCAGTCAAAGTGGTCATATGGTTTAGGTGATGGTTACATGTTGGTCAATGGTCCACACTTACCTTATTTCACTTCCTTAATCCAACGAACACTTACCTTATTCCACTGGCTTAATCCAACGACTGAGAAATATTCCTGAGAATCTTAAATCAACGACCAACATTATTTCGTGACTTCGAACTTCGATGCTTCAGGTATGTTTGCTGGTAGGAGAAGTTGGATATCCCCATAGGCTATAATCATGGAGTGACGTCGCTTGTTGACGTCACTGTTGATGTGGCACTGGTTGAGTGGTTTCCATGTGTCACCTAGATTCGTGACTTTCATATACCTAAAGTGCCAACTAGACCTTGACACTTGTCACCATCTGATTGGGCCACGTTTCCTTGTTGGCGTGGTCTTGCTGACATGGATCTCTTGATGTGTCATATTTATTTTTCCTTTGGATCATTACTCTAGATCAAACGTTCTAGTTTTCACTTGAATTCTTGATTCAATGACCCTCATTTACTTCGGGACTTCGGGGCTCTAGCTTTTGGGTAAACTTACATGTTTCAAACTCATTTTCTCTGAAGTGGTCAGCGTCGAAGTTGACCACTATTGGACCCACCTATCCTTATCCAACGATCACCATGCATTTCCCATATCTGATGGCCCTTATTCACTTTGAGACTTCGGGAGTTTCTAGACTTCGTGTCTTATGGGGTCTGCTTATGATGTCCTTCGACTTGGTTCTATCTAATGATCAGGATATATCCCGGACTGATCTAACGATTGTGATTACTCCCAAATTTTGAATGCATGATTAGGATTCCAGGATCCTTCACGAAGGGTTCTTCTCTGTAGGCTATGGCCTCTACGCGATCTGACGATCCAAGATTGTTTCAAAAACTTCATCAACGAACAAGATTCCTCCTAACCCCTCTGGATTTATACTTGGATTCCAATTGAACCAAGATCATTGATATGTTCCTTTCATCAGCGATCGATGGTTTTTATATCTACTGACTGTAACATAGTTTTCTCATAATTCTGAGGGTGTTTTCCAATTAATATGTTGGGAATTTGATCCCAATAGCACTTACTTAAGGTATTGTAACATCCTGCTCTTGCGCGCACTGAGAGAACTTATTATTTGTGGACACTTGCGTGCAAGTGATCCAGGTTATTATACTATTGGTTTTTTTTATTATGATTATGAGATATTGTGGATTTGATAATATGTTATTTTGTTGTATTTACATAGACACGTGTTATTGACTAGGTTCTCCTGAGTGTGTAGGACTCTGGACATTGAGGATGTTGAGTCATCGATGAAACCCCTTGGGCTCCGGATCGAGTCAGGGAGTGGACTGTTAGGGTTTGAATGTTGTTAATGTGAAATATGTACATATGATTAGATGTTATGATGATTGATTATTATTGCTGACATGATTTGGTGATCGATGCAGTCTAACGATAGCTTGTCAACCAGACTCACATTTGGAGTAGAGGGGTCACGCACGACAACCAAAGACATTGAGGGAGAGGTGTGGCAGCAGCCCTGCCACATCCTAATAGCACTCCCGTCGTGACTCGAACTGTAGGTTAACGATTACCTAGTTCGAGAAGACCCATGATGTCATGAGGGCAGACTGTGATAGTTTCTCACGGTGATTCTAAGGTTCGCGCAATAAGTCAAGGGCCTTATTCCTTAGAGGCCCTTAGTCTCCCACAAGATCACCTGGTGGAGTATTGACTCCATGGGTTTGACATCTACCAAATCCAGTTAAGAGGCGAGTGGCACCCTTGGAGCACGTAGTGCATCTTAAAGGGCACGTCGCGCAAATAAAACAGAAAGAGGTGAGTGGCACCCTTGGAGCACGTAGTGCATCTTGAAGGGCATGTTGTGCAAATAAAATAGAAAGAGGTGAGTGGCACCCTTGGAGCACATAGTGTGTCCTAAATGGAACGTCGTGATTTCAACAGGTAAGTGAATAAACCTAGTGCCTAGAAAACTATGCCTCCTTAGGACCTAGTTAGCCTTAAAATGAATGATGTGATAAGTAAAGTTTAAAAACATTTTTTTCCGTTCAAAAAAAAATGTCACCCAACCTAGTGAAATTAAAACCTAGGTCTAAGTAGAACTAGTGGATAAAGAAAAACTAAATAAACTTGTAACAAGAAGGGAGTAAGAAATTCAAACTTTAATTATTAAAGTAAAAAAAATTATAATGGAGGATTAAATTATTAAAAGGGTAAATGGTGGTTTTTACCACACTTTCTAAATTGATTTTTAGTTAAAAAGGAAAAAGGGGGAAACTTAAAAGAAAAGGAAACTTAAAGAAAAAAGGGGGAAACTTAAATAAAAATATGAATGTCTAACTTACTAAGGAATCTAGCCCTTAGAACTTTCTATTTATGAACTCAAATAGGAATTAAGTAAGGCATAAGTCATTTAAGAATTATAAAGGAATATTGGGACACTGAGGAGCATTTTTAGGAATGCTTTTGGTGGGTAAGGGAAATATGAATAATTAACTAATTAATAAAATTGATTTCTGGTGAAACTAAGGGATCGGGCGACATGTGTACAGGGGAGGTTTTTCCTAATTAAATAAATGAAAAAGTAATCTAATGAGAATTTTTGGAAACTAGATTCTTGAAAACTCTATAAAAAGGATGGCGGAGGGGGGAGTATGGATCACATCTAGCTTGTGTAACGTTATGCTGCTGAAATTTTATCTTGACTGAACTTTCTCTTGTGGGAGTTGCGATACCCATCTCGGATAATGATTGGTAGCTCGATCTTGCAAGGCAAGCTGGGTGATAGAATTCTCTGGTATTGTGTGCATGGCCCCTCTACGGCTCAGTGGGCTCAAGGGGAAGAAGAGTATCCCAAGCATTGGCTGGGAGGTACCGGTGAGGCACATCGGTTGGCAAGCGAGAGCTGGACCGAGCGCGTGCGAGATAGAAACTTCGGATCATTCGTATTTGGCTAATGTACGCTTGTTAAAGTTGTTACTTGCAATGAAATTTAAATTACACTTGTTTATTTTATTGTACCTGGATGAAGATTTCATTGCCATGAGCTTTCCTTGCACATGTATTTCTATGGTAATTGTAATCCCCTCGTCGCTTGATTCATTTAGTAAGAACCCTTGCTATCCACAATATCCTTTATTTCTGAGTTACTCTCTATTTGTGCTTGGCTAAGAATAAGCCCCAGACTCAAAACCTTGCATGTGCTCTTGTATCTCCTACCTGTGTTTTCTTTACTCCTTGATTGTGCTTTTATTTCATTACTTGCTTCTCCACGAAGAAGATTTGGGTCCATATTTTGTTTTTATCCTTTGTTCCTTGATCCTTTAAGTTATTAGTCTATGCATGAGCAGTCGGCCAAGAGCCGAATCGACTATCTTTCACTCCGGTGTTAAAGATTTAGATTCAAATTCCCTGCTTTCATGTGCATGGATAATAACTGTAGGATCCTTTCTCTACCCCGCGAGGAGTTCTCTCCTGAGCGTTTATTCCCTCCCTAGACTCTGTGATTATTTTGTTTCTTCTCTGTAACTTTGTTCTTCCAACCGGCGATTGAGGTGTCACTCCCTATTGTCTAAACCGTTTTATTTCTCAACACAAATTTATTTGTTGACTGCCCGGCGAGTTCACTTCTATGAACAACAAGATCACCCTTCAATGCTCTGAGTTTATTGTATACCATACACTTCGAATATTTTTGGTTGATAGCCCAACGAATTTACTGCTAGGAGCAGCGAAACCACCCTTCAAAGCTCAGAGTTATTGCTCTCTGCATTTTTTTCCCCAGCGACTAGCATTAATAATCTATGCATTTTGCTCCACGATTTGTACATGTCTCTCTGTGTTTTTTTTTATTGATTATCTCCGTGTTTTTTAATGAATCATCTCTGAATGATTATCTCTGTGTTTGAATGATTAATTTCTGAAGGATTAGTCTCCGATTCCTTGGTTCCTTGCAAAAAGGGGAAAAAACATTGTTTTTCTAGCGAATCTGGGTGATTCGTACCAACCTTATATCCATTCTCTTTTCCTCAGAAAAATTTGAGTTATCAACAGTGAAATTTCTTGGCGATCTGCCCAGCAAAGGTAGCCACCCTGGGCATTTTTCTTGGCATTTTACACAACCATTTCACCCAGTTTTTACACATCGTTATGGTTATGGATTTTATTGTTCCTTAGTTATGGATCTTATTGTTATTTACACAGCGATATCATGTTTAATTCTACGATATCATATATTTAATAGAAAACAATATCATATATTTAATATACAACATTATCATATATTTAATAGACAGAGATATCATATATTTAATAGACAGCAATATCACATATTTCATAGACAACATTATCATATATTTAATAAACAACGATATCATATATTTAATAGACAACAATATCATATATTTAATAGACAGCAATATCATATATTCAATAGACTTGTGAATGTACAACGATATTGATTGTTGACAACGTTTTTACATGTGAATCACAATAATTTTATATGTGAATGACAACGTTGTAACATGTGAATGACAATGTTGTAATTGTTGTTGTGTATGACTGTGTTGTTGGATCATGTTGTCATTGATGCCAATGGTTTGTCATTGATGCCAATGGTTTGATTACTTGGGAGATTGTTGGATCATATGTCATTGATGTAAATGGTTTGGTTTGATTGATGTCATTGGTTGATGCCA